>JBCFYV010011172.1:107562708-107698391 GCA_039000515.1 Timema cristinae
AATTTGTCAAAATAATAGTACCACTTCTAGGACATTGAATAATTTTGTTACGTAACTCACATTGGAGTAACTCCATAGCTAGCTACACGTTAACTAACCACGTATAACATCCATTTAAAAATAATGAACTTACTAGAAATTAATATTATTACTATTATTAAACTATAATTGTGTATATTATACCTTTCAGGTCTAAGCTAGTAATTGCTAGGCTGGATATTAAGTATTGAGCTTACCTTAAATAAATATGGCTTTCTATTTATTTTGCACCAGTGTCGTAGCAGACGCAACCTTCGTACAGAATGTGTTTTAAGTTCTAATTTGAAAGAGTTACGAGACTCAACATTAAACTAAACTTTACTTGTGTTGATTCCTAATAACCTAGTTGTTTGCTGCAATTCTTCCCTGTTGGGATGTATACGTCTATGATAACGGATTTAACTTCTCTTATTTGTTAAAGGACTGTTTAATCCAAGATCTACCTAAGCCATATGTAATACTATTGGCCTGTTCAAATTTAAATAAACTGATTTGTTATACTCGTATATTTCTCCTTTGTTTCATCTTCCCCAAACCTTCATGTTATATTATTGTAATAGTAATCGTCACTTCTTCTACATAATAAGAGAAGCGAGGATTCACTTTCAAAACATGAAACAAACTTAGGTCTAAAGTCTAAACCTTTTAAAGGATTTTGAAGAGCGTCCCGATATAAGCCTGTTCTTATTCCAAATAGAACTGGTATTTATCGCTTTTAAAAAAAAGTTCAAGCCAATATCTTGTTCAAAAGTTCACGTTAACACTCTTTAAAGAAACCATCTCGTAAAAAATGTGTTTATGGAGTGAAGTATTTAGATGACCCAAGTGTTTTTAACCTTTGGTGATACCCAAAACATGTTTAATATTAAATGTAAAAGATGGCATATTTGTTAGTAAAAAAATGATGTTTACTGAAGCCTTACTAACCTAGTTGGTTCAATATTGAAACGACAAGGTGACGAGACAAGCCCTCGCATATATATCGTCCGACACTGATTAAATTTTCATGGAAATTTTCGCTAATAAAACGCTCATGAACCTTTCATCAGGGCTTCACAGCGCATGATACCGATGGAAAAGAAACGGAGTCGGGGGATGAGCGTAGGGTTTAGGGGGAGGGCGTGAACAAAGGGTAAACGTAGCCCTAAGAGTGCACGCGCGCGCGCGCCACACACACACACACACACACACACACACACACACACACACACACAACGCAACAATAGCGCGGTCAGAGAAGCCACTCACAACTTTCATTTGTCTAAAAGGACATCGGCGTGACAGCCAAGAGGGAACGACAGAGGAGAAAATAGTTGGGGGTTGGTGAGAGGAATAAATGGCATTACGTATTCAAGGTTTGTCAGCGAGAGGCTCGCAGGCATTAGAAAACAAGGGGCACTGGGTTGCGAGGTAGTTTCCCCTATCCCTCCTACTCGTTCATTTGTCCAAATTCACTCATTAATCCCTTCCCTTACGTAACTTAGTAAAAGTCGCACTTCTTCCCTTCATCCACAATTCATACACGACAGAGAGAAGAGATTTCCTCTCGGCCCCAGCGAGTGCTACACACGCCTTCAGCGGGAGGTTTCCTATCACCCCACCCCTCTCTCCTGGAATTATGCATGTTGTTAAATATGGCCGGTGAGGAATATAAGCTTCCAAACACTACCTCTCTAGATTATGAATGTGGAGTGAAAGAGAAAAAGAGAGAAAGTTATGGCGCCTCAGTTGTACTGTTTCTTTCATTTTTAGACGCGGGGCACTGGATGTTGGCCCCTTAGCGTTCCGACGATGTCATTATCTTTTTTCTTTTTTTTCCACCATTAATTCCAGGAGCCATTGTGTCGTATAGCTTTCGAGGTTGCTATATATAAAAAAAAACGTTGGAAAGAAACATTATTTTGTACGACTACCACAACACGATGGATGATGTGTGAAAGCCATTTCTTTGCCCTAGAGAGATATGTATGCGTACGTGTTTTGTGAAAGAGAAAAGGGCCATTGTCTCCAAACAGGCTTATTACAGTATAGCTTGTGAATGTGGTCTTGCAATGCATATACGTCACGTCATTAATGAGCGCGGAGAGTGTATATGCACAGTGTGTTTGTTAACGCACGCCTGTTTATTTATTTGGCTTGACAAGAGATTGCGTTTGGACCACAACACATGACTAATTTAACACGCCAATTAGCACAAAAGCTTTATATTATACCGTCATACATACCGTGCGATAGAGGTTACGTATATCTAATTAATGTATATTGTTATAACAGCACCACGCGGGATCGAATCGGATACTTTTCCAAGAGACGACCATCAATCATTTTACAAATTCGTATTAGATTCGTTTAGTGCGATAAAGACCAACCCTAAAATAGCCCTAGAAAATCACTAAAACCCTGTTTATAGTATATCGGTGGCTAGAAATCTAAAATAAACAATTACTTTTCTAACCAATCATAGCATAGTGGAAGAAACTTGACTATTGAAGTAAAATATATCATTACTTTTCCTTTTATCTATAAACTTACAGAAGGGAACGAATGATGGCGGTATAAAACTCGGAGTGGCAGATGCTTCTTTTAATAATCGCACATATAGAATAACGACAGCGCTAAACAAAGACTAATGAACTTTAGTACTCTCTATAACATGCATATGGGCATATTCGATGAAATATTAAATTCTAAAATTTATTCGCAAGTTTAACCGATAGCACGGTCACAAAAATTGAACCCAAGAATGGAAATAAAAGGAAAATAAAATAAAAAATCATAAAATTTACATGGAAACCCCTCTGTCCCTACTAGATTGGCGAAGTACCCCTGAATGGAGCGGATCGTAAAACTAAAAAAACACACACAACAACAAAAAACGCGTGATAGTCAAGTGCGCGACAATCACACATCTATTGCGAAAGCAACCATCAACCTCCGGACGTCCCCACAACGGTTTCATTAAAATGCAACAGGTGACGAGACGCACTCCCCATAAACATTTCTACGACACTAAACTCACTATATGACTTAAAGGGCAGGAAAAAAATACATACAGAAAAAAATGATTTCATTAGTCTAGTGCATGCAAATGAAGATAATATTCATCCCAATTAAGAAGAGTTATTCTCAAATGAAAGAGTAGGTTGCGTTTTTTAATAATAATGGATACTACTTGGAAATTAAATGTTGAGTATAATGTCAGTTGAAAGTTGATTGAAGATTATGAGATGGAGATGTTACGTTACATGAGTTATTTGACTGAATGATTATTTTCATTATTAATCACTCAGTTCGATAGCTCATATCTTTATAAAATTAAATTTAGTCTAATGTTCAACTATACATTTTATAATTTAATTTTATGAAACTAATATGGCTATCAGACTGAGTGATTAATAATGAGAATAATCATTCAGTCAAATACTCAAAGATTATCTTCATAAAAATTAATTTGCTCTATTGTTCAGTTATACAGTTTATAATTTAATTTTATGAAGATAATATGGGCTATAAGACTGAGTGATTAATCTCAGTATTAATCACTAAGTCTCTATTTCTAATGTTCATTCATACTTTTTATAATTTTGTTTAATGAAGATAATATGAGCTATTTGACTGAGTGATAAATTCATTATTAATCACTCAGTCTGATAACTAATATTATCTTCATAGAATTAAATTTTTTCTAACGTTCAATTATAATTTTCATAAATCATCAGTTTCTTTTATGTGTTTAAAGTTATTTTATTGTTTAAATTTTTCGGGTATATTTATTGTGCTTCATGTTTAATCTATGCAACGTAAGATCTCACTCTTTTAATCTTCAATTAACTTTAAATTGACATTAAACTCAACACTTAATATCCTAGTCTTATACGTTATTATTAAAAATAAAAATTGATAAGAGCCAAAAGTTACATCTTGATAACATTAAAAAAAGTATTTACGGGTTTTCAAAACTGTAATTTATAAATTGGAGACAAAGATCTAGGAGATTTTAATTGATTTATTATTTATTGAAGGTATTTAACGTGCACGTTTTGAAACAGCTGATTAAGGTGCGAGAGTATTCTATGGGCAGGAGCGAAGGCTTACCAATTTTGCTTGGTATTTTCACATACCTTCCAAGGTTATTTTACATGTCACAATCGACTTGTGACCGACGGACGACTTTAATTTATCTCCGAAGGAAGTTGTGCTACGGATGTTTATCGTTCAAGGAAAATCTTTCGACCACGGCTGGGTTTGAGCCCACGAACATTGGGTCCTAAAGCAAATAATTTATCCTAAAATCACAGAGATCGACGAGTTTTAAATTAAATTTAACTTCTGAATATGTAAACAACAAACTAAGAGCTGAAAACAAATAATAAATAGCGTGGTGAATCTTAGATAAACTAACTTCATAAATGTAGAGTACCCGCATCGGTGGGCAGGTAGACTAAATGTTAGGTTCATTTATCTTGGTCTGTAGGTGATCGATAGTTCGAGGTTTATATCCCGGCCGGATGTACCGAGGGTGGATTTTCCTCAATTGATTCTTCCAAGAAAATGGGAATGTATTTCTTCTATAGCTTTACCGTCCTCGCCCTTACTCTATCAGCATAGTTAAAATGCATGTTGCCCAGACGGAAAGTAGGACGCGGTGGGGGAAAAAACTGCAGAGGGTTTTGATTCGGAGAATCGGGGTTCACTCCTTTTACTGTTATATTGAGGTGCATTTTTTCTGCTTTGTAGTTTCCTACACTTCTCAGGTAGATGATGTTGAGTTTATTGTAAATTCATCCACTTCATAATATTATTCACTTAATTGAGATATGTAATTGTATTGCATTATTAACAACTTCTAGATCTCTCTCACCCACCTCGGTGGCGTAGTTGGCTAACGCGCTAGTCGTGTTGAGCTCAACCGCTGAGGACGGGGAGATCGAGGTTCGAATCTCGGTCGGGTGAACTGGGGTGGGTTTTTCCTAAATGGTGTTCCACTCTCCCTCCACGCAAATGCGGGTTCACTTCCTCTAATTCAACCTTCCCAATTTTCAATCAATTAGCGTAATTATTACTTAAAGCGTATAACCCGAACGGGTAGTAAGACGCGGTGCTAAATAATAATAGTAATAATAATAATAATAATAATAATAATAATAATAATAATAAAATCTCTCTTGATAAGAGAAAGGAGAAACAAACACCTCCTTCTCCTCCTTAAAAAAGGAACCTAGGCCTGCCTTCGATCCTTTAGGAGGTAGAAAGCCCTCCCTAATAACGTACAAGCAACGTCGATCGACTTAATTGGATTCCAGTGAAGTTAGGCACACCCCTTCCTTCCTTGGAGCCTTGCAGCACTTGCTTGCTAGCTAGCACGCCGGGAAGACAAGTTTACTTGCTTTCTTGTTTGTTTGTTTGTTTGTTCCTCTGCAGTTACTCAAACTCTATAAATAAACATACTAATTAATTAAAAGTAAATAAATGGTACGCTTTGGGGCAATAAAGTAATTATAGGTAGTGTGTACGCATACGCAAAGTTAGAAGACCGAAGCGAAGATTAATAATATCGACCCAAACTTTGTGTCAAGTGTCTCCTGTCTGGATTTCTACTTATTTCAAAATCTAAGGCAGCAGTTACAAAACAGTGGTACACGTATATGTAAATCATTCCCGGTGGTACGCCGTGAGAAGCCAAACAAATCAAGCAAGGTTAAGTCGGAAAAAGATAGGGCCTTATCAAATATTGTAAATATATTCGAACTATGTCTAGTCAAAATAAAAACAGATTCAAACAGTGATTGGAGAGGTAGTAGCATTGATTCAAGTTCAGACAGCCGGTGCAGCCACGCAGTCTGCATTATCATTATAACCCCGGGAATCATTAAAATGTACCGAAATTGTAAATATTCTGCATTATCTTGGTGGTAATCAAAAGTAGGTAAATTGTTGAGGTGGCACGCCATTCAAAATGATTTGAGAACTGCTTATTCTAAGGTATTTTGTTTTTTCAATACTTGCTTACTTTGTGTTATGCGACAAACCGTCTGAACTCTACAACTTACAATCACTGATTTATGGTGACAAGATAAGAAAGCTGAGATCCAAATAAATGACCCTAATGGAAAAAATCCCCACCAGTGCATCCGGTTGAAATTCAGTCCCAGCTTCAAGAGTAAGGCTTGCTGGGCTTCAAACACAAGCACTGTCAGTCATAATATTTGATGAATGTATCACATTTATTTTACAAGGTCTCAAGTTCCAAAACATTATTTGATAGGAAATGTTTACTTAAAAGTGACATATTTATGAAATATTATTCCAGAGTGGTTTATGGCAAGAGGCGAAAACATATTCTAAGAACCAAGCATTTGCGTTAAGCTACTGCGGATTAAAATAATAAATCTGGTCTAAAAATGTCACTTCTCTACTGCAAGGTTACATGAAATGTCTCATTTTTACATGGCTAAACAGGGTAACTTTAAAAAATAAAATTATATCAAGAAATAATGATGCTAATTTTTAATTATGTATTTCGACTTATAGTTCATATAAGACCGGAGATTTTGTGAAGTGTTAGATTGAAGATAAAAAACAACAGGGTAGCTACAACTTGACATGATTTATTTTTTAAAAACCTACCCAAAAACTTCATCTCCAAGTGAGCTGAGCAGTTACATTTATTAAAGACGAGTAAGCGTATATACACATATACATGCATGGTCAACAGCACGGCTAGATAGCCTAAGTTCAAATACAAGGTATGTGATATTGGTGCTCCCCAATTCTCAATCCAGGCAAATATCTGAGCATTTTACTCTTGCTGATATTAACATTTATTTATTCAAAATAATGTGTCTACAGCAGGGGTTACCAAAATTTATTAGACCAAAAGAATTCTTGTACAAAAAAAATACATGCTGGAGCCCTCATTATTTTTTTACACTAATATTATGAACATTCAATGATGAAAGTTGAACTTTACAAGTATAAAAAAACCTGTAAACCTCACTTGTTTTGGCTGATATCTTGGAAAATGCAATTTATCCAAATTTGAAAAAATTGGCAACCCTAATTATTAATGATGGTATTTTATAGTGTATACAACTAATAGACAATTTCTTCACGGAGTTATAAATAACTACGGCAGAGCCAAGTGTGAAAAAAGAGGTTCTACAGTACTGTTACAGTTATTTAAAAATCATCTCCCCCATCTTTACATTGATAAAAGTACCTAAAAATGTCAAACAAAAATATTGTTATCATAAGCACTTGAGAAAAAAATGTTTTGAGCTTTTAATATACTTTTAGGGGAATTTATCCTGTAGAATAAATAACAAAATAGAATAGTAGTCAGATTTAAATCCACATATTTATTAAACGCCGCGTCTTATTACACATCAGGATTACATGCATTTGACTATACTAATGTAATAGGGATTGGGAACGTAGAATTGATATTAAATGCACCATCATTTGCGGGAGGAAGAGAGAGAAAATGTTCAGTAAAAAATATGTAGTACACTCAACAGAGATTTGAGCCCTTGTCTCAGTCATTGGCAAACCAGAATAGATGAGCTTAACATTTAATTCACGTGATCATGCGGGTGAAAGCATCTCAAGTGCAACTGATCGGCATCGAATTTAGGTTACCTTGGCCAGAAGCTGACATGTTACCCACTTTCTTAAATGGGTTCTCACCACCTTGGCGCAAATGCAAGAACAATTACTTTAAAATCTACCACCCTCATCCCTATAATGTGTATAGCCAGGACGGGTAATAAACGCGATGAGAAAAAACATATTTTTCCACTTTATGTTTTTCATACTGATGTGGCACCATAAAATATGCTCTTCCCATCCTGTTCCCAAGGGCTGGATAGTCACTAATAATAAGTAATGACGCTAGAGTGTGCGCATAAAAGAGTATATGCTTCAACTCCCGGGACGCATTCGGAATCATTTATTAACCAGCGATGGTGACCTGGTAGTCTAGGGGTAAGGTGTCAGACTTCTGTGCTGGCGGCCGGGGTTCAATCCTCGGTTCCGGCACAGATTTATCTGATTACCAAACCCTTCCTTCACCTCTGACAAGACATCTTGTGAATGTGGGGAATGCCAGGCCTCCACCGTGGTTCGGATCCCACGTTAAACTGTAGGTCCTTCATTTCATCTCACAATCACCCTACCATTACACATTAGCGTAAGTGCGTATAACCCAAACGGGTAGTAAGACGCGGTGCTAATAATAATAATAATAATAATAATAATAATAATAATAATAATAATTAACCAGCGGCTACCATTGCAACTTACTTAAGGTCAACGCCTACTAAAAGGCAAATATTCTCAAACAATATGTCTTACAGGAACGGAAATTTAAAAGGATCGCAAAAACTTAAAAAAAAAAAAATAATAATAATTCAGTGGCATAAACATATCCTGTTGTGACCCTATTATAACAATAGTTTATTAGTTGGACCTCTGTTGCCAACCATTTAATTTGACCTTTCGCGTTGAAGGATATTGGAAATGAACTCATTCTATCTTTTTTTAAATATCGAACAATATAAGATTATTAATTATATGAAGATATGAAGGTATGTTGATATATTTTACCTTAATTTTGACACGAACCATATTTGAAAATAGCTAACAACTTCTTAAATAATGCGAGACTTTTGAACGACTTCAACGCCTCTCAAAGCGCCAGTAGGCAGCCCTCTTAAAGAGTATGAGTGATGAGTGATCCAAGTTTCATTTTCACAGGCGCGAGAAGACTGGGGAAGCGCTCCTTCACACTACATACCACTCAAACAATTTCAACTTGAATGGAAACGAAAGCTCTCCCAAGATAAAGGAGGAGGTGTAAAGTTCCCATTAGCTGAACACTTGAAAAGTCGATGATCGGAAATCAATCTAGGTTCGAGGCAGAAAGAAGTTGTTCGCTGCGCCGGCCTCTTTCGCCGACACAGTCACTCGAGCAGCAAAGTGCGTATGTGATTTGGTGGGGCCTGGGTTCAGAACCCTGAGGGTGTTTTTATAATTCAAAATGACCCTTTTCCCATAATGACAGTCAATTTTCTACATTATGATTTACAAAGGTTTACAGTCATAAACAATGAGTAAAATTACAAAGCTTGGTACTTATTCAACTAAGTACATTAACCCTGATTATTACTTTTTAAAGCCTTGTAAGGCCAAATGGATTGCGAGTTCAAACACTTTCGGGACTCTCTTATGTTCGTTTCAAATTTATGATTCACACAAACACACACACACACATACACACACACACACATACACACACACACACACACACACACATATATATATATATATATATATATATATATATATATATATATATATATATAAAGTAGTTTTAATACCCTTTCTTTCAAATTGTGTTCATTTGCACGTTTGAAATTAGAATTATTAATGAATTTACGAGGATGATTAAGGTAGATTAGAGTAAATGCACATATATTTGCGTGGATATATGATTTAAACTAGGTTTATTTAATTGCATTCATACGTCAGGTAATATTATACGTAGCTGTCACTTTTGATAAATACAAACATAAATGTTTGTAAAATAATACTAATAGTATGGTAAAATCTTATCAATGTCGACGACAAAAAAATATGTTTCATTTTATTCCTGCCAAAATCCTACTATAACGTATTGGACCTATTGGACATGATTTGACATTATCTTGAAACCTTCACAGTTGTTAAAATTGATATCAGATGTAAGAATCTATAAGGCACGAATCCTTGAAGCTATATTTAGTGTATTTTATAATTGTAAGATAAAGTTCACTATGTCACGTACGAATTCACTAGCTATATTAGCGGTCGGCAACCTACGGCCCGTCGACTGATTTTATCTGGCTCCAAAAGGTTTTATCATACTAACAATTATTGTATTCACATAAATATACTTATAACTAATTACTATAATTATGAGAAACGCGCAGACCAAATTCAAACTACACATTCGCGAAGACTGCAACTCCAGCCGCAGTCGTAGGTAGCTGTCGCAGCGTGGACAACGCACCTTCAAACTGTGAGTGAAGTGACTCTGACAACTATATTGATGTCTGGTCGCCGAATTCCCTTCACCGGAAATATTTATTGTTAAAATTTTTTGAGATTCTCAATAAAACATATTCTAAACGTCAGTATGACCCGCCTCGGTGGCGTAGTTATCTAACGCGCTAGTCGTGGTGAGTTAGAATGCTGATGACGAGGAGATCGAGGTTTGAAGCTCGGTCGGGTGGACTCGAGAGTTTTTTTCCTAAATAGTTTTCCACTCTCCCTCCACGAAAATGCGGTTTCACTTACTCTGAATTCAACCTTCCCAATTCCTAACCCTTTAGCATAATTAGTACTTTGGCGTATAACCCGAACGAGTCGTAAGACGCAGTGCTAAATAATAATAATAATAATAATAATAATAATAATAATAATAATAATAATAATAATAATAATAATAATAATAGTGGTCTGAGAGCACATTTCCGAACTTTTACCACAGTAGAGAGACAGTAGTCACACACAGACACAGACAAAAGGCATGCTCCGATGCTTCCAGAAGGGGAGCACGAGAGCAAGTTCCAACACGTACCGACCAATTGGTCACACCGTGTGGTTTGCAAAAATTAAGAACGGGTTGTCGCGTTTCGCGAAGTTCTGAAACAAAGAAACAGAGATTACAAAATATTAGTAATATTGGGGTAAAAAAGGGGGGTAAGAAATTGAGAAACCGACTAAGGGTTTTTTAGAGTTACGTGCGGAGACACTACTCTATGGGGGGCTGGGTGAGAGCCTCCCAAACCACTGTTGACACATCTCGCTTATCCGAGCAGGGCTTTGGGACGTCGATGGCACCCACCAGGGTCGATGACGTAGTTCCAAGCCCCTGGATAAGAGGATTGGTGGCACCGGGAAGTCTAGCGTAGAAAGACTGCGCCAGTTTCCGGAAGTGGTCCTTGATGGTAGGCATATCCAGGTCACGATGAAGAGTCTCATTCCGGACATACCAAGGTGCGCCCACAATGATCCTCAGACATACGCTCTGGAACGCCTGCATCCTCCTCATATACGTGTCCGCCAGGTGACCCCAAGCGGGACACGCATAGTCGAGGATCGGCCTGAGCAACTGCTTGTACAGCGTCAGACCGTTCCTTGTAGACAGGGCGCTACGCCTGTTAAGCAGTGGGCCTAGGACTCCCAGCCTTTGCCTCGCCTTGTTGAGTCTTTCGTTGCAGTGTAGTCTCCAGGTCAGTTTTGTGTCCAGCGTAAGTCCCAGGTACTTAACACTGTCCGCCCATCTGATCTGTTCTCCGAACAGCCGGAGTGGAGCCGGCCTGTAGTACTTTCTTTTCCATGTGAAGAGCATTGCAGTGCTCTTCTCCACGTTAATACTTGTTCTCCAGGTTGTCAGCCACCCCTCCAACTGCGTCAGGTGCGTCTGGAGTCGCCTCTCCACCAGCTGCCCTCGCCACGACTCCGCTACTAGAGCCGTGTCGTCCGCATACAGAGCCAACTCGGTGCCTGGGGATTTTGGAATGTCGTTCACATAGAGACTGAAGAGCAGCGGGCCCACCATGGAACCCTGCGGCACTCCAGCCCGGATGCTTCTGACTTGGGAGGTGGCGTTCCCAAAGGTAGTGGAAAAGGTGCGATGGGAAAGATAAGATTGAACAACCTTAACTAGGTAGAAGGGCAGGTTCAGGGAGAGGAGTTTGAAAAGGAGACCCTCGTGCCAAACACGGTCGAAGGCCTTTGCCACGTCAAGAAAGACAGCACCAGTCAGCCTGTTGATGTTGAAGTTCCTCGTAACCTGTTCCACGAGCCGGACAAGTTGATGAGACGTAGCGTGTCCCGCCCGAAAGCCGAACTGCTCGTCCACCAAGATGCCCCCCTCGCGAACATGTCGGGTCAGTCTCGTCATTATTAGTCTCTCGAACAACTTGCCCAGACAGTCGAGCAAGCTGATCGGTCGGTAGGACGAAGCTAGGGCCGGGTCCTTACCCGGTTTATGAAAGCAGAGGACGTTGGCATGCTTCCAGAGCTCGGGGAAGTGACTCAGGAACAGGACGGCGTTGAATAACTCCACAAGGAAGTTAATCGCCTCCAAGGGCAGCTTTCTGAGGACCGCGTTACTGATACCGTCGGATCCGGGGGCCTTGTTTTGTCTTAGAGCGGCTATCGCCCGTGACATTTCTGTCACCTCCGTGGGTTCGGGTTCATCCAAGGGTCTGTACGAGACCGCGCTGATGACCTGCGCCACGTGCGCAACGTGCACCCGGGTCTGACGGGTTGTCAGTCGGTACAAATTGCGCCTCTAAGTGCTCAGCGAGAGCATCGGCCTTCTCCTGGTCGGAGTTGGCCACCCCGTTGCGACTCACAATAGGCGGCCTTGGTGCGGGGACCCGCATCAAGTTCCTCGTCATTTGCCACAAGGACCTGTCCTGCACGCACAGGCTCTCAATCTTGTCCTCCCAGACACTGTTCCGGTATTCTCGGACCATCTCCCGAACCGCATACAGTAGTCACACTTCACTATCTATCTATATAGGTTAATTCCCCCCTTGTGTGTTAGCAGGGAATCGTCTCCCTTTCATGCTGGCGATGGTAGTCGGGTGTTTACGTATTTGTTTACCTTGGTACACTAACCAGTTGTAATTTTTACACCTGAAATGAGTATTAATGTATAATCTAAGACACATTTTATACATTAGTGACACAAAAAAGCGGTTGAGTGAAGCTGAATACAGAAGGCGGAGAGAAGACCGAGAAAAAACGTGATGTTGAAGAAAATATTGTTAAAAATTGATAGTTTTTTAAGAAGCATAAGATTGTTAATCAACGTGATGACTTTGAATGTGCTGCTGAACTGAATCAAATTAATTCCCATTGCTGTCTCGGGTAGTGTAAAAGAAACTAGGCCTACATAGTTTTGTGATGTATAAGGCATTCATTCACGAGCTAAGTTTAAGTGGATGACAGCTCGAAATGTTACTAGAAGTAATCCCTAATATATCACTACGTCAACAGCTGACATCTATCACTTTGGATGACTGTAATGAAAACAGACGGTAATATATTAATGTGATAGTTAACCACAGTAATTTAGGCCAATATTATTTATATATTTATTTGAGTTCGGACACAAAGTTTATTTATAGTTTTATTCCCCTTAAAAAAATATTAACACCACTTTCATAAAAACTTCTAACGAACATAGCTTCAAAATGGCGACGGACGAATCTAAACCATATGATTGAACATAACGGTAAACAAGATTTTTACAATGATGCAGACACGCAGTTGATGAAAATATTTTATTCAGTTCAATATTTTAAAAAATGATAAAAAAAAAACATAAAATCATTTATTGTATGTACAAAAATGACAACAATTTTCTCTTTTCCAAGTAAATACGATGCCTGTATTAAAAGATATTTATGTGTGCACTATATTACACAAAATCAATAACGTTCCAAAACGAAAAATAAGTACTTTTAATTATGTTTAAAATATTGTTTCGAGTTGGATAAAAAGAAATTATTTAAAAAAATGAAATAGTATGAGAAAACTTAAGTTTACGTTATTTTAAATGTAATATATAACTGGTAATTAAAGATTTTAACATTTATAATAAAACTGTGATCTTTTACAAGTGTTGGCAACCCAAAACCTAAACATATGATTTTCAAACTGTCATCCAGGTAAAAACCTATCGTGAATGGAATATAAACACAGAAGTTATACCCACCCCTAACTTAACACCATCGCCAAGTACCTAAGTACAAAGTACATAAATAACTGTTGGAATTTAAAAAAAAGGAGTGTGTAGTATGTTTTTGCCCTAAGGGGGTGGTGAGATTAAATACACCACTGCTTCAATCCTCGATAGATAAAGAACATTTGACAGTTAGCGCAACTCCGGTGAGTTTGAATTTGATGCAGTACAGTATGTTTAATGATTTGAATCCCGGCCGGGTGCACTTGAGGGTGTTTTTACAATCTCTTCTTCATCAAGCTTACGCATTTTATCTAAGTTAATTTTCTCATCCTTACACCTCACGTCTCATACACATGGACAATATTTTCGTTACTTAATTAAGTAAATAAACTCCTACTCAAATAAATATAACTGACATAAAACAACCAGCGAAATATACATTACAAGATATCCGACACAGATTTTCAAGTCATTGTTTTATGCTAGTTTAATGAATAGTTAATATTAACCATAAAAATAAGGTGTATTGCCGAAATTTTTTTTGTTAATGTAACAATTAAAATTGTTATATATTTTTTTAGAAATGCATTTAAAATACGTTTAAATAAAGCCAATATCCTCTACCAAATTTTTAAAACAAACACATTTTGTTTTACATTTGCTTGAAAGACAAGGAAATCGCTGTCCAATTTGCTAACGTAAGATTATTAATTAATATATATTGTACATGAATCTGTACTTAAATATTGCTGAAAACTATGGCCTATTCTACTATCAAATAAAGCACATAGACATTTGTTTTACTAATAGTCACCACGATGGGGAAATGCTAATTTGCCCCCATCAATACTTTAGCATTACAATAATTGTAATTTTCGGTGAAGGGGAGATCAGGGTTCAAATCCCAATAGAATTTTCTGAGGATGTTTTTTCTTAAATGATTTATCACTCTACCTCCATGCATATTTGGGTAAATATCCTTTAAAACCCCACTTTTTCCATGCCCTAGCTCAATTAACGTAATTAATGTACGCGTATCACTTGAACGAATATTAAGAGACAGTTGGAAATAAAACAAAACACGGAGATAGTAGGTTACTGCACGGAGATCATCAATTTGAGTCCGGACGATATAAAGCTTCCACACGCAACTGTCGATCTATCTCTCGCAAAGCACAAAAGTAGGCGGCCCGTGAAATGCAAATCTTGCCATAAACCAAGCATCGTCGGTTAGTTGCCGAGAGGGAGATGAGGAGGGTGGGGGTAGGGTGCAGTGATGCAACACGTTGCCATGGAAACCCACCCGCTTTAACTAAGTCATTCATTGTCCACGACGACCGCCATTGGCAAGATGAGACACATTTTATGGGTGATCGCGCCATTAAACTTCACCTGCATGATGTAGGGCGACGCGTAGCTTAGCCGTGAAGTTCATCAGAGGACTTGCAGGTTCCAAGGACACCCAGGATTTTTTTATCCGCATCTTTCACTTGAGGGTAATTTAATAAACACTTATTTTTGAAAATTTGAAACTGTCCGTAAATAGTTTTAGTTTTGGTTCAAAATAAGTATCTAGGGGGAATTTTACAGTACAAATAAGAAAGATTTAATGTTTTTTTTTACATACAAATTTTATGATAGCTTAATTGTGATTGGTTTTTGTAATTAATTTTTAAATGGGATTAAACATTTCGTTTAAAATGTATACCTGAAGAGCGATTGTTTCACTTGAGTGACTATATATATATATTTTAAGAAAAGCTTATTTAAGAATGGTATTGTGCAAACTGCTAGCCTTTTTTTTTAAATATGTTATTCCAAACTATAACTTAACAAGTCATATGAGAATGTAAGTACGATTATGTAGAGGCATTAATTTTGTTTCATTAGTTTTATTTTTGTGTGAGAATGGCTAAGTCCCTAGTTGGCGCTTTTGTATCGACACATCGTAAAACCTGAATTATAATGAATTTGCTACCTCTTATGTTAAACATACCAATAAAATATGGGTATTAAGGATAACCCAAGTGAAATATTATTCTAAGACCTTTACCCTGGAGTCGAAGCAGAGTTTTCTAAACTGGTATCTGGCTTGAGCAACTACTCGTTCACGAGAAAAGCCATTCATATATAATATATAGCTAGTTTCTCTCTTTGCGGCTAGGACGGATATAATTATAAGTAGATTTTTATCAAATTAGAAACGATTATAAGGGGCGACTCTATAGATAATACAGTAGTTTTCTATTTTGTGGCAATTGAAATGTAAGTGACTTTATAATGAAACGTGTAATTACGTTAACATTAATTTTAGCTTTCCGCATTAAAAACAAAATGGTCACATTTTTTTAAATTTGGGCAGTCTTCACTGAAGGATATTGATCGAATATTTAAATCAAATAAAAGATGTAATACATTATATTTATTTAATTTAATCCTTTACTTATGAAAATGGAAACCAGTGAAATGAAAAAAACAATTTTTAAGTTGAATTTTCTTATCTTAGTATTTTTTATAAATTAGCTTTTCATAATCTTACTAACTATAGTCCTTTTTTGATGGTAATGGTTTAAAACATTCTCTAGGAATTTAATTTATTATTTTTATTTTTACAGTTATAGAAAAAAGTTTTCAAATTAAAAACCAAATCCAAGCTACTCGTATTCGTGGCATTTTTTAAAAAAAATGTTGAAAATATAATCTTCCATTAAAAAAATGGGAATTAGGGAAATAAAAACCCACAATCCTATTATCTTGAGATTTCCGCTGTAATCTACTGGCCCAATAAGACACGGTAGCTATATTTGTCGACTCTCTGGAATTGAAATTTAGTTCGCTATTTATGTCAACGATACAATGAACTAGTGGCGGATCAATAGCAATAAAGGAAGTCCCCCTGAGAGCCTAAGAACCTTAGGGGTATCGCAGAACATTTTTAAAGTGTCTAGTAAAAGAAAACGTTTATGGTATAAATTCAAACACCAAACTCAAAACGGCGCTAACCATCATAACTCCATTACCCCCTCTTATCGAAGGTCGGTGAAAGGGAAAAGTATACTAAAATAAATATATAACTAAAACAAATGTAGGAACGAATAAATTTAATATTTTTGTAGTAAAATAATATCTGCATAAAGGACTGCTCCCCTTTTGTTCTTGCCGATGAAAAAGTGAGGGGACAACACGGCCCCAATGAAAAAGTATGGAAATAACACCAAAAATTAACACTGCGTTATAGAGGTATACACATAACAGCCCTAGAAACATATTTATTTATAATCTCCTCAAATACCTCAAATGAGGACAGACCACGTCACCAACATTGCACAATGCACACGTGCTTTCTAGGAGCCATTACTATCCCTTCATATAGTGAATGCATGCTGCATTAACAGAGTTGTCTGAATAGAAATAAAATCCATTAAATATATTTTGTATCCACTCTACTTTGATTAAAATATTGTTATGATAAATTATTTCTTCAACATTTTATTTTTATAAATGTTATTCTAACTACCACTTACATTAACTGGTCAAAGGAAACAGGATAATAAAGTGTCAACATCAATCTCAAGTGGATGGAAAACTAGTTGTGGAAAATAAGTTCTAGTGAACAGGGCGTTACTTTAAGCACATCGACTTTTTTTTATACGTCCCTTGCACGAACAGAGGGATCAACTTATTAAATGATCTTTTAAAAAAGTGTCAGGCCGGTTTTGGCAGAGGGAAGAGATGAAAGTATGCATTAAGTAGTCAGAATTGAAAGTAGACGAACACAGTAAAGTTAAAAAAAAAATTAATCAAGTCGTTTCATATTGCGAAAGTGTTGCCACATCGCCGTAAACAAATTTTCCCGAAAACCAGCGCTCCACACGGAAGCGCTCTGAATGTAAATTCTCGACATGAAAATTATTAAAAAGTTTCTCGGCGATAATTTGATTTGTGAACGAATATGGGAAGTCTACGAATTGGTCCGGAATGAACTAGAAAAAACAACAACCTTAAAATAATTAGTTTGCTATAAAAAAACCAAGAAATTAATTTTACATAGAAAACATAATTGTAAAAAATGAAAATATAATAGGTCAAAAAATCGATTTAAAAATATCATGAAAAAACTAAGTATAGTTGATGTTTTTGCAGTTTGACCGACAAGTTTTTCTGTGTTTAATTTAACAAGGGAAGTCTCGGTTCAATTCCAACAGACTTTATTTTAATTCGATTCACCCCCCCCCCCCCAACTATTTTACAGTTTTCTTACAACTTACTCCTTAGTTATTGAACCACACACCAAGCCTTTTGTTGCAAAACACTTGAAAATATACTTTTTTTAGCACGGCGTCTTACTACCAGTTCGGGTTATGCACTTATGTTTTAATTACGTTAGTGGTTTAAGGAATTAGAAAGGTTATATGATAGAAAGTGTACCCGCATTTTCGTGGAGGAAAAGTGGAAAACAATTTTTGGAAAAACCACCCTCAATACATCCGACTGAAATTCGAACCTCGATTTACCCGTCATCGGCCGTCTAGTCTAATGCAAAAGTAGCACGTTAGTCATAGCATTTTGTTAAAGGCATAATCTGTATTATTTCCAGGCAAATTTATACTAACAAAACGCCCAAACCTTGAACATACAAACTGATTTAAAAATTAATAGATTAAAATTTCTTAAGGAAGCTATTTTGAAACGATAAAGCAAAAAGGTCTTAGGAATGTGTGTTTCTATTCTTCGTTTATAAGATAGTTTCTGTCAAAAATGGGGATATGTGCGAGTGACCAAATAAGAGTCAAACAAGGATTAACGTCATACTCAATTCCCTATTTTCTTGATCATTTTAAATAACTGGAAACATACTATCATTTGCGTAGGGAGATATTAGGAAAAGCTACCACTCCCGACCAGTATTGAAAACCCAACCGACTTAACGCCTCCGTCCACGTTTCAAACAATGCGGGTATTGTTTATGTTCTAAACATTATTATAGATACAGGGAAAATAAGGAAAATTCCAATTGTATATCAAATTGAGTTAGTGCTGCCATCTGTTAGACAATCATGAGACCTTTCTAACGCACTTGGACTATAGGTGAAAGCGGTATTTGTATTAAGCTATTTAATTGATAAAAGTATTTTCTGGAATCTTTAAGGGGTTTGAGATATAAGTCATTGTCCTGAAAAATGTGGATGGTGCCACTTTCTCCCTTTTCCTCCTGTATCATTCATATATTTTTGACAGGGTGGAGGGGGTGTATAGAAAGATATTTCTGTCGGAACAGCAATTGAGAACTTGTCATGGCAACGATTTGTTAACAAACTTAATACTTGTGAACTTTATTTTTAATTGCTCGCGCGAGTATTAGTTTCTTGTACGAAGCCACACAGTCTAGCACTAAGACATTTTCTTGATACAACTAACTAATGAAAACTTGATAGTTCAGATAGTTATGTAGAACACAGAGAAACCTGTTAAAACCGCACCAAATCCTCTCCTCACCCCCTTTTGACGCCCTCCCTCAAACAACTTGTAGACGACTGGAAACATGAGTAAGGTTTATATTAGATTAAGGAGAGTTTGTGTTTGTGTGCAGGAATGTTGCACAAACACTTGATCGCACACAATGCTTTGATCAAGATAAATTTTCAGCTGAATCGCTTCAGATGGAATATTTTAGAAGATAAAACAAAAGATGTATAAAAGTGAGCATATCTTATAGATTTCAAAAAGTGATACAATATGTTCAAAAGTTTAAGTTAAAACACATTTAAGAATCAAATAGCCAAAGTTATAATTTAATCTTTTAGTGAGGTTTACTCCATCTAGGTATCATATTCTGAAAATTGAAAAATGACGCCTGGACACGGGAATCGAACCCGGGACCTTTGGATTAGTACGCCAATGCTCTAATCACTGAGCTAGCCAGGAATCTTCCCGTATCCAGGTGATATTTTTAAATTTTCATAATATGATATCACTAAAAGCATAAATAATAGCTTTGGCTATTTGATTCTTAATGATATGTGATTCTTTACAATTAAAATAACTGTACAAATGACAGTATTAAGCCAACTACCGAGTGGAAGGTGGCTGCGTTATCTGATAGCTCGTGATTCTAATAAAACCACACATTTGTAGCCGACGATTTCCGCACGTCCATCATAGACTCTGCCTTAAAAAAAAGAGTGAAGAATGACCCTGGGTACGGGACAATTCCTGGATAGCTCAGTGGTAAGAGCATTGGCGTAGTAAGCCAAAGGTTCCGGGTTCGATTTATGTGTCCAGGTATCATTTTCAATTTTCAGAATATTAAAACACAATGTTTGCCGCAGTACTATATTAATGAAATCGTAGCCCCCACCTTGGTTACTCCTCTTCCCACAAATTATGGTATATTTTCTCTTAACATTACCTTTTTCGTCCCTGCCACGGCATCATTAATATATATGCATACAGCCCAAACGAGAAGTAAGATGCGGTAAAAAAAAAGTTTCGTTTAGTGTGTTAGGTGAGGTAATTTCTTTAGTGTATCCCATTCTTGCAACTATAAGAGCCGAGTGGTTAGATAAGTCTAATGCATGTGTTCGGTTTTCTGGCGGTGGGTAAGAATACGTATTTAGTCGTGACAAGTGTACTAACTACTAGAAATCATTCCGCAAGGCGTGGTTTTAAATAATAATAATAATAATATATTATTATTATTATTATAACATAAATTTAATGTGTAAAACCCACCTCGGTGGCGTAGTTACTAGCTAACCCACTAGTTTAATGTTGAGCTAGACTGCCGTGAGAATGGAGATATAGGTTCAAGTCTCGTTCGGGTGAATTGGAGTGGTTTTTCCTAAATTGTTTTCTACTCTTCCTCCACGCAAATGCGGGTTCACTCTCTTTCAATTAAACCTTTCCTATTACTAACCGATTAGTGTAATTAGTACTTAAGCGTATAACCAGAACGTGTACTAAGACGCTGTGCTAAGTATTAATGAGTGTAACGTGTTTAGAGCCTATGGTCATTCTTCAGGGACCATTTCAGTCCGAGTGTGTGATTTTCAATAGCTATTTGAAAACAGTTTTTAATCTGAAAATACACTAAAGTAGAATACTATAAAATTCAAACAAAACATTTCAAGTCAAAGAAAATGCAAAGAATAAAGTTTTTTAAAGACTAGTTTTTATCTATATTAAATAATACGAGATGAGGCTGACACCTGTGTTTATATTCCTATCTGTACGACCTTTATTAAATGCAATTTAAATAAATACATATTTATTTTAAAGAATGGTATGATTTATTTCAACAGCATTTAATAAACTCCGTGCAAGTGGGCACATGGACAAAGGTGTCAAGTCTCACTTTGTTTGATTTGATAATGACAGGTAGGTCGACGTTTGAATCCCGATCGTCATATTTAAGAGTGTTTTCCTAAAGATAAGACGGTCGAATCCTCGATTCCGCGAATCCTATGATATTCAAGAAATTCGAGAATCCCCCCCAAAATAATCTCGAATCCAAATATATAGATTGAACTCGAAATGCAATTTTTCAGGAATTACATAGATTTGAGTAGTTAGAAAAAAAAGACAATGTAGCTTCATTTGCGTAAAAATAAAATAATAAATAACATTTTTTTTAAATAAATTCGTTTACAGAAAAATACTGTATTGTTTTATATCTTCTTTGTTCTTGAAACTTAATAGAAAATACAAAACAACAGAATAGAAATGTTCCGTTGTACCAAACCTTCTAAAAAAAAGGTTGTATTTGCTCTGCTAATGTTCTATACCAATTATTTTCAATTTATATACTTAGTATATGAAACCGCCACCAGGCTACGCATACAAAATTAACAGGTCCGTTTATTTAGCTTTATAAAAACCTTGACTGACTACACAATTAAGATAACTAAATAGCTAAATAATAAATATCTATACTTTCTTACCTTAGACGGGCCAACTTATTGTGTCATTGTATTCCATTTACTTTCACTTGTAAGTAAGGTATTAATTAATTATACATTGTTAAACTTATTGCCTAATAACCTAACTAAGTGAATATGAAATGAAAACATTACTGTAAATATGAAGTTTCCTTTATAGTTGACATTAAGTTCTGGTAATCAAACGTAATACATTTTGTTAATAAGTTATTATTTTATTTATGTCAATTTGTTTTACTCTTTTAAAATATACTTTTAAATTTTTTGACCACTAAAAATGTAATTTTGAAGATTCGAGGATTCTAATTTGGATTCGAGATTCGAAAGAAAATTTTGGATTCGGATTCGAGATATATAGGATTCAAACCATCTTTAGTTTTTTCCCTAAATAAATTCCCAATCTTTCTACACGCAAATGCGGGTATATTTTCTATCTTATAAGGCCATAATCTACGAGTGTAAATTTATGAATATGTGGAGAGCACAGACGAGTAATATACCTCACACTATTATATATATATATATAAAAATATATATATGAATGAACGTTGCCAGTTTCGAAAATAAATTTGAATTCAAAATAAATGTAATTATTTTTAACACCGCGTCCTACTACCTGCTCAGGTTATACGCATATGTACTAATTACGCTAATGAGTTAGGGATAAAGCGTGCCAGGCAAGCTTGCTACCTTAAGGGTAAACGTAGTCTACCTCACCTACTATAGTAGGCCTACCACGTACAAATGATTCTTAAAAGTCTGCTAAGTCGTTGACGAGCCTAGGTAGTAGTAAAACTGAGTTTAAGAAAAATGTAGTCCAACCGGGCATCAATCTACTTTCTGTGACGGCGACATAAACATATGTGTGTGTTTTTCTAAAGTGTTTATATAAACGATTTCTATTATAGCTTAGGTAAGTGTGCTGGATATATCTCCTAAGCTAAACCAGTATTTAAAAAATAATTTGTGTTGGATTAACACTTCATACTTCAATAGTATGATACAGTTGACTCAAGTGTTTTTTAAGGTTGTTTATCAAACTCAACACCTAAACGATAACGACACCAGCCGAAGTCTAATTAGTTTGTAAGTCATGTGTTAATTTAACCATATATTCGGAAAATCGATATAAATACTCCACACACAAAAAAAAAAAAGTTATCAGAGATTTTAACTTCTTGCTCTGAGAAAAAGCAGACATCGTAGAAAGACAAGACGGCCTCATCTATCCACGTCACTTCCGGCAGACAACCAAGTGACACATTTAATTAACCTGGCTGATGATTGGACACAGGAAAAAAAAAAGTAGAGCAAAAGGAAAGAAAAAAAATAATTCCAACGAAAATATACGAAATTTTTACAACCATCTGCTTCGTCCTTTTGCTCGCTAGCTTTCATAAGAAGAAGAATAAAAAAACATTCTCCTTTTATTTAAAAGTTTTCTTTGTCACTGGGTACAAATTTTCTCTCAAAAAAATATTGGGTTCTACATCGGTGAGCTTGCGAGAGGGACTTTAAAAACCGGCACAGCATCAGAAGGAAAAGTTTTTAAGAACAATGTGAACCGAGGCGGAAATCTAGGGGAGAAAATCGCAGTCCAGATTACCTTCTTTGGGAAACCCTCCCCCTTCCCCAAGTATAGCACACGGGTATTAAGGTGGGGGAAGTAAGAGAAGACGGCAGGGTTCGTACAGAGATAGGCGCATATATTCAACAATCCTACTCAAGATGTGTGCTACAGCAGATAAAAAGTTACTAAAACGAGCCTCTTACAGCTATCACGTTGTTTACAGTTATTCACGTGTTTCTACCCCCTTCCCCCTAAAAAAAAGTAAAACTTATTAAATCAGGTAGGGAACATCGTTTACACATATTGATGTCTAAGCAGTGCTGGGAATACAATGTATAGCCAGTGAAGCGATTTGAGATTTTGCTAGTAGTATGTGGTAGAAATAAAAAAGGGAACGTTATTTTCAGACATTTTAGTTGTTTGTTTTTGATGAGTTTGAATAGTAATACGGTATTAGGTTTATTGACATTTTGTTACATTTGAGCTAATGAACATTAATATTAGTTTGCTTTAATCAAATCCTCGGAAAAGGCTTTCGCTTATTTACTTATTATCTTTACGGCCGGCAAAAATAATCTCGTCAACTGGTTAGAACCAGATCGGATCAGTCCTGTTGAAAAACATATGTTTTAAATGTAACATCGTCCGGCGCCTCAGCTAAGCCGGTAGCGTGTCTGTTTATTGGTATAAAGGTTCCTGGTTCGATTCTTAACATGGACAAAAAATTATCATTAGTGAAATGTGGGCTTGCGCTTTCACAGTGAGCAATTAACGGTCGGGGGCTAGGTATTGTGTCTGTTCTAGATTTAGGTTAGCAGTCGTGTGCTGATTATAATCGGTCGATTCAGAAAGTGCACGTTAAATATCTCAAGTAAATGAAAATAAAATTAAGTGTAACATCTCTAAGGTTGGGGATGTGAGGGACGCGAAAAAAATATATTAAAAAATTAGTGTTTTTTCAGTTTTTATATAAAAACTTTTTTGGTCAAAATAAATCAAATTGATTGCTCCAGTAGAAATATATAGTTTAATTATCTTCACATGATGATATCCACAGTTATTGAATATATGTCAAGGGTGTCCTGGAATTTAATGGCATGGCATATTTTTCTCTTCATTTAACAAGTTTCTCGTCTAATGCTGCTATGCTCATGAAAAATATCCAAAAACTGTTGATATCAACATGTTGAGAAAATTGAATTATATGTTTCTACTGGAGCAATATTTGGTTTATTTTGGCCAAAACAATGTTTAGTTATAAAAACTGCAAAAACACTCGCCTTTTTTCGCGTTACTTACATCCTCACCTTGATGAATCAGATCGGATGAATTCGGATCAATCAGGCATACCTTATTTAAGCAGGTCTACAAGCTCCATACATATGCAAGTTAGCTAATGGTCTCTGAGAGAACCTTAAGCAGTCTGAAGGCCTCATGAATCATTCAAAACTAATTGATGCACACACAAGACGATCTGATGCAAACATTACTCTTTTCTTTCATCAGTGTTCATTTTTTCAATGTGTCATTGTGTGGAGGTTGTTTATTTTATTTATAGAATAATTTACTTTATCAAGGGGATTTTCATACTAAACAAATCTTTAAAAAATAATTATTAAAGTCATTATTTTTATTCCGTTAATAGGGACTTTCATTTTATAAAAAAAAACTGATTAAGCTTGTAAAGATCGATAAAATCACACACAAATTGAGATTATGCTCATAATTTGCCTGAGACATAACCATTCGTAGTAACTGTTTAACTAGTTAACAGTTAGTAAGACGCGGAGAGCTATTTTTGCACGTGCGCGCCCTGACGAAAACTGACCAGCCAAAGATCGGATCGGGTAGCTTCAAGTGCTGCCAGTTCTTGTACACACGTCAGTCTTTCGTTGAGTTTTCATCTGTTCAATCCCCCCTGTGGGTTGCCTTGAGGCCAGAGAAGTGCGTACAGAGCTTTACTTCAAATGGACTGTTCCGATGTTTAATACACTAAAGCATTTTCTTTAAACTACAATTCGACACTTTTAAGTAATTTTTTTTTTATCGCCGTATCTTACTATCTGTCCAGGTTGTACGCATATATAATAAAATTACTCTAATGCGGTATGAATGAGGAAGAGAGCCTTTTAGAGGTAATACAGCCGCATTTGCATAGAAGGAAAGTGGGGAACTATTTTGAGGAAAACACCCTCTGCAGACCCGAATTCGAATCCCGATTTCCCCATCATCAGCAGGCCAGTCCAACACGAGAGTGGAGCGTTAGACCATTAGGCCAATGAAGCGGGCTTTGAGTAATTTATAAAGACAATTAATTGATCAATGCCACGGATCGACTCTGACACTCAGTTTGAAAAGAGGACATCAAGTTTTAGGCGTGTTCGGCTTTGACCCGGGAGACTGTGGCTCAACGGCACAACGTTGGTTTTATTCACAACATCATTTCGAATCCATTCTACCAACATCTCTTGTTCATTTAAAACTATTCGGGATAATGGACCGCAGGCTCAAAATTTGTTAAAAAAAAGTTGGTTATTGGTTTACGGTGGACAAGTGAAACTCGAATGAATGGGATTAAGAGTTGCCTGTAGTAAAGGCAGTCGCCTCGATCAAGGAAAAAGTATAAACCGCTGTCAGGCTTAAAAATACAATGGTTGATGTTATTTTCTGGAACTATTTATCTAGTATGTATCAACTTGTACTCCCTTTCGCCCTTCAACTACAATCACACTTTGTCATGTCAATAGTAGAAAGACGAAATAAAACTACGAAACTTCTTATCTAAATTTCAAGAGGAAAGCTCATTGCTAGTTCTAAAATATCTTACATTTTTCTGTAGAAATACTATGAAAATTAATGTTATTGTCGGAGAAAGGTTAAATCTAGAGACATTTTTCATCAAGCCCAGTCTCATAGCTACACAATTGTGCCTAAAAAGTAGTTGAAAGTGAGTTAATGTAACATTTTCACACATTTATATTATTAAAACTCTATTTTTAGATGGGTGTTAGAGAAAAAGAGCCGTGTTGGAATCGTTCTCCTTTATTTTTGTGTGAATCGTATTTTGAAATAACGCATCGCAGAATTAAATAGAGAGTTTGAGCTGAACGTCTGAGCGGCAAATTATCGTTTACCAACTTTAGGGAACTGTAGGGAACGCGAGAAAATACCAGTGTTTTTTTGCAGTTTTTATAGAAAAATATTTTTTTGTTCATAACGAATCAAATATCGCTTCCATACAAATGTAGAGTTTAATTTTCTTCACATGGTGATATCAAAAGTTTTTTAATATCTGTTATTATTATTAGCGCTGTGTCTTACTACCCGTTCGGGTTATACGTAATGAATATCTGTTAGGGGTGTCCTGGAATTTAATTAACACTTTTCCTCTTAATTTAAAAAGTTTGTTAGATAATTTCTCTGTGCTCATGACAGATATTCAACAACTGTTAATATCATTATGTGAAGAAATCAATTAAAGGTCTCAACCACCAGGCATTTATGCATGGTTTAGTATTTTAACAAATGGTATGGATACATATTATGCCCATAGTCAAGCTAGTTTATATTAATAATTATTAATATTACTACTAACGTCAAAATCTATTCGAATTAGTAGTATGTGGGACTCCAGATTCATTTAACCTCATTTGTTTCCACCCTACGTGAAGACTAAGAAACTTTGACCCCACCGGGATTCAACATAGTCCCCAATAGGTGGTTGGGTGGAGTTTGAAGTGACAGCCAAAATTTCTAGGTTGTATGTTAGCAAAATGTCTCGTTTATAAAGGTTTATAAGGATACAATATTAAAAAAATAATCTGATAGGGGCAAAGATTACGAAACAATGAAAAATTAAAAGTTTTTTTGTATCTAATGTTTATTTGCAGATGAGCATAGTTGTTACATTTAATTTTATTAAAAATAATATCATTTGAAACGTGCTTTAAAACGTACAACGACCATCAACATAATATTAAACTGTCTATAAAGAAAGTTGAGCTATTTCATCCGAGTCTTTGATATAATAAAGATTTTAAATGAGGTGCTATATTATTTATCGAACACAATTTTGGATTATTTGTTTAAATTTACTATTTTGTTTGGTATGCAAAGTATAGATATTTAAACTTAAGTTATTCCAAACCCTTTTGAGTGGTCAACATTCATTAATTTTAAATAACTAACAACTTATATCAAGACAGATTTAAAATGGCCCGTTAACTGTTGTGACACTAAGTAAACGTTCTAGCACCACACCTTAACTGTACAAAGTGAATTAGGATCAAAAGCTACTTCATGAAGAGCATTATTTGTTCGTTTGGTAGCTATTAGAGTATTTTAATAGCGGGAATGATTAAAACCATTATATTAATGACTACTACAAATACATCATTAAAACCATTTAGATAAAAAAAAAATAGGTTTGGAAATTGCGTTGAATTAAAAGTAATATTAAATTGGACAGAACGATTTTTCCTACAGATGAAATCTATCTCGACAAAGTCATTACTGTTCAAACGAACATTTAAACGCAGGGTTACGCGTCGTTATAACGCTGGGGGCTTTTTCCGCGATCCAAACGAGCCAATCGGCAAAGCACTCACTCTTTCGTCGGGGATTCTGCATATTAGTTGCCCCCCTCCCCCTCTTTTCCTTCACACGAATGGAACGTTAGTGATAACGCACGAGGTATATTATTTAATCTCGACAGGTAATTTGTTAAAGGCACAAGGGTTTACTTTTGTTTGTAGGGAGAAAAAAATCTTTTTTTTTTCAGAACTTCCCTTTTTCTGGTGACGGGTGAAGCGGAAGTTAAGAGAGATGATTGATTTACGAAAAAATTCGGTCTGACTTTGTTCTAATCTTGCGACCCCTCGTACCCCACCCTCTAAAACTCCAATTCTCTCTCTTCCCCCCTCTCCAAACCCACTTCCTTGCGCCCCGAGCGAAGCAGCCCATCCGACAAGCTCTCCTTGTTTCTTCAGCGCTTTAGGTAAGCAAGAAACTGCTGAAACGGCCCAAAGTTGTTAACATTGGAGAAACAACAGCTACTCCACTCTCCTCCGAACAGAGGCTTGGCAAGTTGTGTTGAGTGCTGATGGAATGTTCTCTAGAATAGCATCAGCGATTCACATTCAGAACAATTAACAACTAACGCAATAACGTTAACGATTCCTTTAGAAAAACAAATGCTGTAAACTGACTCCACAGTGCGATTTTATTAAAGAATATTTATTTTATTCGAATTGATATGATTGTTATACCGTATATTTAAATAACTTTTTCCGACAGCTTATCTTAGTCGGTAGCGTGTATGTCTAATGATTAATGGTCCCGGGTTCGATTACCAGGGTGGCCGAGAAATGTATAGTTGGTTAAATTTGAGATTATCATTTCACAGTGATAAATTAACTACCGGGGGTTGGGTGTTGTGTCTGTTCTAGATTTAAGATATTTTATAAGTCATGTGTTGATATCTATCATCATTTAACGTGCACTTTCTGAACATATATATTATAGTCGACCTCGGTGGTCTTGGGTTAAAGAGATAGTTTCAGGAACCGATGTTCATAGGTTCGAACCCAGCTGGAGTCAATTGATTTTTCCTGAGCAATTAAAATCCGCAGGACTATTTCCTTCGTAGGAGAGATAAACCATCGGTCCAAGGTTGATTGTGGCATGTAAAAGAACCTTGGAAGGCACGTGAAAATACCTTTTCCGGCAAAAATGGTAGGACCT
The DNA here is from genome assembly GCA_039000515.1 of Timema cristinae. Classification (NCBI taxonomy): domain Eukaryota; kingdom Metazoa; phylum Arthropoda; class Insecta; order Phasmatodea; family Timematidae; genus Timema; species Timema cristinae. The sequence goes on from JBCFYV010011172.1 coordinate 107,591,741, forward strand.
TTCACGCTCACAGATATAAATTCAGTGTGGAAGACTAACAGGAATCACCGCATTTCCTGAAACCACCCGCCCCCTCCCCCTTTCCTTACGACCAAACAAATATACAAGGACGCTAGTAAATTAATTAACAAAACCTAGCGGGCATCGTGTTACTTGCCATGCCAAGTGCCATGATAATAATTATATATAATTGGGACAAAACTTCAAAAGCGGAAACAGATGAACACGAGAAACAACACGACAGGTCATGTGGGCTCATGCAGCACCTGCTCATGGGGGTAAATTAGGAATAAATTACTAGTCACAAGTCAATTATGTTTTACAGTCTGTCTTTTAGATTTATTTACAATCTCAAATAAATTTTGTTTAATTTAACATAGGCCTACATAAGCAATATTGTGATCCCGAATAAAGATTGATTTTGAGATTTTGACAAAATTTTATTTTAGATATTCTCTTAGTATCGAAAAGGTTGATTATGGTCTATTGAATGCACTACTCACTATACGTGCATATGTAATTCTCTGGAACTTAACAGCTAAACAATTTTTAAGACATATCTGGTATCCTTAACGATCTGTACCTTATCATGGTTCGGGATGAATAGTAATGAAAACTACATTAAAATTAAAGGTCCTTTACCTAAAGCAACAAACACGATTTATTCGACAGCGGCTCTTGTCATTTTGATGGAATTTCATCTCATTTAAAGTAAGAGTTAATATATAACTTATGTGAACCCTAAGCTAACAAGATGGCATCAAGATGAAAAAAATTAATTAATTAGCGTTGTTATCGTGATTAAATTATATAGCCAATATTCTATAAATTCAGAATTCTGAAACATTTTTATAGTAACTAAATGTTTGTTATAAATTAGCGAAGAATCATAAGAACTGTGCATTTAGATACCTTACAAAAAAGTTTTTCTAAATCAAGTATTGATTAGAATTAAATTGTACACATTTAAAATGCAAGGCATTTACAAGGTCAATGGAAAAAAGGAAAGTTTAGAAATCTTTGAACTGTATGGGTTTAATACACTACAAAAATGAAAATATAAAATCACCCGTGGTAAAATTACCCTCTAATAGTTTCTAAAATAATGTATCTCTCTAAGGGCGATATAAAAGGGCGTGGGAGAGGGGAAGAAAATAATATTTTGTATAGAAGTCATTTTCAGAGCTCCCATTTTTTTTTAACTTTGAAAGTGTTCCAGTGGAATGGATGATAATGCAGAACATCAACCTTTGCTTTAATTACCGTATGACGCTTACCTGTACAAATCTGTCACTTTAGCTCGAAAGAACGACGCGTTCTAAAAAAAACAAAAACTAAGCACCTTCATCACAAAGCGTACTTTTGAGGTAATCACGTAGTGAAAATAGGTGGATTTTGGGTGGAGAAGGGGTGGGGGTGTAGTTCTCCACTACAGGCACACTCTTCTATGCAAGACCAACAAAATACACAAACCCCTCTTGTCCAAACACGATTACATTCCAAAATAAAAGCGGTCCTGTAATCTGGAGGGCCATTTTAATCAGGTGAGGATTAAAGTTTCAAACGCGATAACGAGTCCCTAATGACAGAGGAAGGGTTAGAGAGAGAGAAGGGGTAGAGAAGGAAAATGGGACAGACGAAGTGAAGTGGGTAGCGGGTAGCGGGGAAAGAGAGGTGTATTTTGCCGGTGATCATCTAGTAATTAGGGCACTGCCTACGGTTGCACCTACAAAACAAGACGCAACATGGGCACAGCATCGTTCTCTAGTGTCACAAGAGCAGCTAGATTTTTTTAAACTCAAACAAAAATATCAGGGAGAAAAAATAGTGACAATTAACTTATGGCCAAAGTAATTAATGATGATGATGATGATGATAGTATAATAAAACAAACCATTTATGTCGGCAACCAGACAAAGGCAATAGTATCGTCTGATACAGTGTGTCGATGGCAAAGAGGTCAAGGTATGAATTCCGGCTGGACGTACTTTTTTTTTCTTCTTTCTAAAACCATTCCCCGCTCTCCTTCCACACAAATATATTTACATTTGCACTAAAATCCTACCATCCTCCCCCATATCCCATTAGTGAAAATAAATGGCTAACCGGGACGGGCAGTAAAACGCGGGGCAAATGATATAATAGTAAACTACTCCAAACAAATAATACAAACGTATTTATCAAGAGCAAACTATTGGTGAAATGACCAATCAAAAGGTCCGAATCAAAAATTGTAAAAACGCATAATCGATTCACATTTAAAAGAGTATTTTAATCATCTTTTTAAAACCCCGTCTTACTACTTGTTCAGGTTATACACACTAGAAAAATTGTTCACAAGTATAAATTAATAAAGTTAACTCCTTAGAGAAAACAAATGCTATAAACTGACTCTATATTACGATTTTATTTGCATTGATATATTTTGATATAGTTGCTTAAAATTAAATGCTACACGGAAAAATAGTGCGAGACAAAAAATTATTTAAACGGATATTATAATTTCAGCATTGATATCATATTAGTTCCTGTGCAAAAGTTCGGCTGGACCAATTAATACATGGTAGTCTTTTGTTTATCTGGAAATGGCATGAATTCTACCCTTGAAAGCGAAACCCTTAGACTGTATTTGATAGCAAATTTATTTATATCAAACGTGTGTAGCAGGCATGTCAAACTCATTTGATCATAAGGACCACATTGGACATTATAATTGAGGGGCCGAATTAAAATAAAATATATATTTTCAGAATATAGAGGGCAGCTGCTAATAGAATTCCGCCAGCGGAATGACCGGGTGGTGATAAACACTTGGTTCTGAAATGTAAAACATAACTATACACATGGAAGAGCAAAGAAGACAGCAGGTACCAACTAAAATACATCCTTGTCAAACAACGATTCAGGAATGGAGTGACGGATGTAGAGACAATGCCATCGATTCGGACCACAACCTGTTGGTGGCGTATATTGAAACCAGACTGAAGAGGATCAGGGAGATGAACAAGAGAAAACCGAGGTGGACTTGGAAAAATTAAGAAGCAAGGTGACAGAGTGAGAAATTCAATAGAACAAAAGTTAGGTGAGGTAACAGTAGAGAGTATAAATGCGAAAGGGAAGTGGCATAGTTTAAGAATTATCTTTTTGAAGGTGCTAAATGACAATGAAAAGTGAAGAGGACTGAATGAAAGAAAGAAGGAAATGAAAAACATCAACAAAGAAGAATATAGGTGAGGCTAAACTTCAACTTAAGAAGAGACACAGAAAAAGCTAGGAAAGAATATAGAGAAGACATGTGATGTGAGTATCGAACTGGGAATAAAGAGAAGGTATGACCTTATGTAACATAAAAGCAAGGAACTGAGAGGAAATGAAACAAAGGTTTAGGTGGCGGATCATAAGGAGGTTCTTATGATTTGGGAAATATATATATAAAAAAAACTTTACGACATCGTTGAGGAAAACTAATAAGGACCAAGCATTTTAGAGTGACGTGGAGATAGCCATAAAGGACAAGAAGAATAAAATCTCTTGGAGAGGACATACCTACTGACCTTATGAAGGAACTGTGAAACAACGGATTAATTGCTCTGACAAAACTTTAAATAGGATATACGAAACATGAGAATGGTCCAAGGATTTTCCGAACGTAATCATGATGGCTTTAAAGAAGGAGCAACAAACCAAGAAATGCAGTCACCACAAAACCATCAGCCTTATATCTCACGTGGGGAAGATCGTGGAAAAAATATTCAACAGGCGACTGGAACAGATGATAGAAAGTGTGACAAAAGAAGACCAATTTGGATTCAGAAAAGGAACAAGAGATGCCATCGGGATGCTGAGAATAGTTTCAGAGAGAGAGAGAGAGAGTATTTGAAGTCAAGGAAGAGGTATACATTGGTCCCATGACTGGCAGAAGTGAATGAAGAGGAAAAAACCGATGGAAATATTCAAGGTAATCGGCATCAACTGATTGCAAACCTGTACATGGGACAGCGAGTGAAGGTGAGGCTGATTGATGGAGAGACAAAAAGTGTAGAGATAGGAGGATTAAAGAGGCAGAGATGCTGTTTGTCACCCAGTCTGTTCAATTTACATGGAGAGTGGCTGGTCATAGAAGCCTTGGAGGGACGTGGCAATTTCAGGATAGGAGAACGCGTCATAAACACAATAAAATACCCAGATGATCTACCAGTGACGACCAAACATAAAGAAGGGTTGCAGGAAATTATAGACCAACTAGTGAAAATAGGGAGAATATATGGCATGGAGATCAACTTTGAGAAGTTAAAATTGAAGGTGATTTAAAAAAATTAAGAGCCACTAAAATCAAAAATTGGAAACCAGGAGTTGGAAAACATATTTCAGTTCAAGTATCTGGGAAGTCCAATGGCAAAGGATGCCTAGGGGAGCAAGGAAATTAGGTCAAGGATAGCCATAGCCAAGGAGGCTTTCAACAAGATAAGATTACTACTAACCAGCAAGCTAAGTTTGGAACGGAGATAGAAACTGATGAAATGGTACATTTGGACAATCGCACTGTATGGAGAAGAAAACTGTACCCTCAGGGAGATGGAAAAGACATAGTTGGATATCTTTGAAATGTGGTACTGGAGAATATTTGAGAAGATCAGGTGTCCACCTGACAGGGTGACAAATCAAGATGTCCTAGACAAGTGGGTGAGAAGGGAATCATTTTGGGTGTGATTTTTCGGTACAAAGTAAACTGAATAGGACACCTCCTCAGAAGGAAATGTCTTGTGCACAACGTCATAGAAGGAGAGGTTGAGAGAAAGAGGAGCTTAGGAAGATGGAGGATTCAAATATTAGTGTACTTGAAGGATAGAAGAGAATTCTGGGATCTTAAGGAGGAGGCAGAAGACAGAGCCCATTAGCGGTCCAAGTCAATGGCAAAACGAATTAACCTGCCTTAAGACAGAACTCGTAATAACAATAATAATATTATTATATTTAGTATTATATATATTATTATTGTTATTACGAGTTCTGTCTTATATATAATATATATAATAATAATATAATAGACACCCATTGAGAGATATTCAACAACTGTTGCGGTCACCAAGTGAAGAAAATTAAACTCTATGTTGTGCTCAAGCAATATTTTATTTATTTTGACCAAAAAAGTTGTTATATAAAAGCTGCAGAAGCATTTACCTTTTCTCGCGTCCCTTACACTCACTCAACCTTAAGGAGTGTATAGGTTGAAGTGGAGCAGTTGGGGACCTCCACTTTATTTCAGTCATTGCAAACACTAAGCTAGACAGGCACAGCACAATGAGACAATAACGCAGTGTCAGCCACGTGGAGTTTCAATATGCTGCAGCGTTCAACCAATTTGGTGGTAGTACGCTGCTAGCAGCGATGAGTAAGTGACGTAGCCGGCTAGTAAAAGTAACAACAACCTCTAGTTCGTCTTCGCTTTATGGACGGCGGCTAGCAACCAGCCTAGTGTGATCACTGCCTAGCACAAATAATGCTATGACGATATAGAATTTAGGGTAGTAGTACTCACCGTCCTCCAATTAGAAGCGAGTTCCCGTCCCTCAGAACCAATCGGAAATAGTCCTACGTGCGTTTCGTTCCCCACGAACCGGAACACGTCTTCAGCTCCTGAAATAAGCACATAATTTATTACAAACAATCAGGATGTGTCAACAGCACGAACAAGGCAACACATTTTGTCTAGATATTATTGAGAGGCATACAAATCGGGTAAGGAAACATCCACAAATGATCACGGGAAAACAAGTGCAGAAAAAATGAGCGTGGAAAAATTTAGTGTGGCTACACTGAGAATTGAAAACATTAACAATCTATAAGAGTGGGAAAAATGAGAGGGGACATAAAAGTGCGCACCACTAGGAGATAGAAGCTTTGATAGATCAAGTCAATAAAAAATATGAAACCGAGTTTATTCGTGTAGTATACATTTTACAAGCATATAACGACGCTAACGAGTTTTATTATACATAATAACTAATTTCAAAGTTATTTGGAAAGTATATATTTTAAAGAACGAATATTTATCTGGAAAGTAAATATTTTAAAGAACGAATATTATAGTGGTATCAGCCCATTTTTAAAACTAACAAAATCAAAACTGTTATGCTTATTTTAATGGATTAATTTAGCACGCACGTTCTAAACCAAAACTATTATATTTTCAACATATTACTCACAAACTATCTCAATTCTATGACAAACACCATCAAGTACTTGATATGTGAAAAGGGAAATTCAAATTTTACAAAATACATATTTTATGATATGGCAAGGTTCGAACCCAGGACCCTTGGGTAAAAAGATAGGTATTTTATAGGCTGAGATATAGAGTCGAACGAGTTCAAGAAATAACGTTACAATGATGGTTTTGAAAGCAAAGCACGGTCCATATGTTTACATTGTTTAAGTATCCAAAAACATTTCTTGGCCCAAAATAAAAAAAATGGTGTTTGAGTAAAAACGTTTAGTTTAATTTTTTACATATAATAATATCAACAGTTCTTGAATATGAGTATTGAACATAACAGAATTTTTACTATTGTAATATTTTGTACAATGTTTTCCCCTATTATTTCACGTCATACTACCAGCCCGTATTATCGACATATTTATTTAAACTAATGGGATAAGAAAGAGTAAGGTATAATTTCTATATCTGCACCCAAATTTGTTCGGAGGGAGAGTGGGAATCCATTTATGAAAAAAAAATTCGGTACACATGGGCTGGATACGAACACCAACCACCCATCAGTGCGAAACCAGACACACCTTTTTACAAGTGCCGACTTTGTATAGTACGAACGTTAAATACCTATTTTCTGTAATAAGGGTCACGGGATCTAATCCCAACATACCTAAATATATTTAACTGTGAAATTATGGTTTATCCCTCTTCAACACATGATAAATTAAAGTAATAGATACTTGTTATTTTTCATAATAATAGTTCAGATTAGTCCGATAACTGGTCCACTGGCACTTTAAAATGTACTAACAATATTATAAGCTCTAGGTTATGTTATATTTAAAGGCTAGCTTAATTACTGCAGTTGGTGTTGGTACTAATTTTTGATAACACATTATTATAGCTTACATACATGTATTAAATTAATGTTAAAACCTCTACGTTTTTAATTATACTTTGTAATATACACTAATTGTACAAACAAATATTTAAAAAAAAAGCAAATACAGAAAAAAAGATAGGACAAATGTATTGTATATATTATCTTATGTTTAAGATGTGAGCTTTTATAATTAATTGTGTTAGGTATTTATATTTATCGCAATTTTAGCGCTGGAAGATAAAATTAGAAATATTTTAGTATGAAGGAACCTTTAGAAAACACAAACATATTTTTTGGCGGTCAACAGTGATAATATTTTACTGTATAATTAGTGTAACTTTACTATGTGTTGATACTATATTTGAAAAGTGACAGCTGCAGATTATATGACTTGGCGCATGAAAGTGATTTTAGTAACTACTGTAACTGTCAGCTACGGTTCTTCCCACCAGAATTCTACATGGGTAAGATATCCTAATAATAAGTTTTTTTGTTTAGACGAAGACATATTTTTTACTCATTTAAATTGTGATGTGTGTGTGTTGGGGTGTGTGTGTGTCGGGAGGGAAAGGGGTTGAACGAGTGTTTTCAGAAGTATCTCCTGACAAAATGTCGACAATGTTAGTTCGTAAGTTAGCAAGCAACATAACGAACCGAACTCTTTTCGAGAACAGTGTAGAAGGTTTTCCAAACATTTCTATGTAAGTACCCGTATTATTTGTCGAATGCATTTCTTTATGTTGCAGCAGCTGCAACTTGGATACGTGTACTCATCACACCACCGAGGGTGAAACACAACTGAGCTAGACGGGGAGGTTACCAACTATAGGAACACGTCGCGAACATGCTCACGAACATGTTCTGTGTAAATTTGGACACTCTGGTCAAAGCGAAGAGAAGAACAAACATGTTATTTTGAAATGTTCGGTGTTCTGTTATAGTCTATATAGTACCAACTCCAAACACGAGTAGGCTACAAATTACAAAAGGAACAGGGGATACTATGATATAAAATATAAGGGAAATAAATATCCATAACTCCGAAAATATATACATTTATTTATCAAGTAACATTAAACAGTAGTGTAGGCGAATAGTATGCAAGAACAGGGTCATACAAGGAGGTACAATCACTGACATTTAGAATAACACAGTAAATTTAAGCTAGTAACATCAACCATAAGGGTTATAGACGAACAATCCAGGTTCTGAAACAAAACAAGGTCCTACCAACAGAGATAATCTCCGAATACCATTTTAATGTGAACACTACTAGCACAAAACTTAAGAGATAAGCCCAAAAGATAAATGCAGAGCGAAACGAAGGACACATTTAATGTAAACAGTAATAGATAAAAAAAAGTAAAGCTCAACAGCTAATTTCAGAGAGAATCTGTAAACACATTTAATATAAACAATATTACTAACGAGTGAAGCCCTCAAGATAATTTAGAAAGAGGAGCTGAAAATATATTTAATTTGAAGAGTAATACATTATTTATTATTATTATTATTATTATTATTATTATTATTATTATTATTAGCACCGCGTCTTATTACCCATTCGGACTATACGCACGTACGCTAATGTGTAATGGTAGGGTGGTTGTGAGATGAAAGGAGGACCTACAGTTTAACGTGGTATCTGAACCACGGTGGTGGCCTGGCATTCCACATATTCACAAGTTGTGATTATTACACGTCTTGTCAGAGGTGAAGGAAGGGTTTGGCAAACAGATAAATATGTGCCAGGACCGAGGATTGAACTCCGGACACCAACGCAGAAGTCGCCCACCTTACCACTAGACCACCATGTGACCCAATAAATCATTACTAACGAGGGAAGCTGAGAAGTTAATTTTAAGAGAAAAGCTCAAAACATATGAAATAAAATAGATTATTAAAGAGTGAAGCCCAAAGCTAATTTTAAGAGAGAAGCTTAAAACACATTTAATTAAAGATTTTTTAAATCTATAGTAAGGGTGAAACCTTAAAGTTAATTTTAAGAAATGCTCAAAATAAAGATAAGTTCAGCTTTCAAACAATAAAAATAAATAATTACTAAATGGAAAGACCTGCAACACGATTATAAATATGCCGACACAAAGTGGACCGCAGTTTATCCGTTAACATTACCAGAGCCAGTACAAGGTAGTAGGTTGTTTTATGATGGCTGCTTCGGCTTTAATGCTGTTGGGTAAAAAAGTCGCAATTTTTAAATGAGGCTGTCATACGCGTCGGTCTTCTATACTCTGTTGGAGTAAAACAGATTTCGGTGTCCCACAGCTCAGGCAACAAACGGTAGGCCTCTATGAATGATAGAGTTGCCTCTTTTTTATTTATTTTTAAGTTGGGGTCTTCCCATGATGGGGAACAAACGATAACTGACGGATCCGTGCGATTACCTGTGTGAACTGCGCAGTTCTCGTATGAAAAGAGGACCTGTTTGGTCAGATCTAGTACCTGCGTTATTATCTGCACAAACTGCGCAGTTTACTCAGTTTATCGCCCAGACATGACATCACACGTGAAAATCGTTCTGATAAACTGGTGTGTAAGCCCCTTTATATTGCGAGTGAAGATTTCAGTCCAGTTATTCCACCAAGAGTGACTTATTGGTTGTAATTCTCCAGTATATTTACATTAATCTTATCATAATAAGGGACCGGAGGCGAACCAATCACCACACACAGCAGTCCGGGTATTTATATACTCGGATCGAAGCAACGGGTATCCAACTGGTGACCTCGACCGGCCCAGTGCGTCTCATTTCCATCGACTTCCCTCCTTACGTCGGTTCGACCGAGCTACTTTGGCTCGAAACAGTCCCGTTGAAAAACATGTGTTTTAAACGTAACATCGACAACTTAGCTCAATCGGTAGCGTGTCTGTCTACTGAGATAAGGGTCCTGGGATCGATTCATAACATGGCTGAATGGTGTATTATTGATGAAATGTTGATTTCCTTTTCCCAGTGATGAATTAACAGCCAAGGACTGGATGTTGTGTCTTTTGTAGATTTAAGTTAGTCTATAAGTCGTGTGCTGATATAATCAATCGGTTCCAAAAGTGCATGTTAAATAAATCATATAAATAAAATGAAAAGTATTTTAAGATTCCAACGTGGCCCTTATGATCAAAGGAGTTTGACAAGCTTGTTTTAAAATAACTGTCAGACCACTCAAAGAAGAGACTCCGATACCAAGGCACTGCTTTGCAAATGAATAAACAAGCAGATACAGCCATGAGGATGTCTGTCATATCAAGACAGAAGTTCACGTGGAGTGAGGCGGTTTTATTTGCAGAGAAAAGGGAGGTAGAAAATAATGTTTTATTTTGTTGCGTTAAATATTTTATATATTGAGATTATAACAATCAGTGATTCCATTCCGTTATGCGCACACATATTTACTTTGTTGTGATGGGTAGCCCATAGTGGTCCGTATCATCTAATCCTTAGAAAGTTAAAAATTAATTTAGCACCGCGTCTTACTACCCATTCGAGCTATACGCTAATGTATTAATTAGTGATTTTAGGAGTAAGGAAGGTTATATTTTGAGGGAGTGTACCCTCGTTTGAGTGGAAAAACATTTTGGAAAAACCACCCTAATAGTCTAGACCCGAGCTAGATTCGAACCTAGATCGCCCCGTAATCGGAACTCTAATCTACTTCGAGAATGACGCCTTAAACCATGCGGGTACCGAAGCAGCTAAAGCTAAAATTGGGTCAACTTATACGGGGTGGTAAGGATTAAGGACTTAAGAACCAAGACTTTGTAGACAGTGCAATCTGTTAGTGTGGAGTCGATCGCTTACGGACCTCTACGTACTTTACGGATACGGAGTCTGTAGACGGGGCTTAGGCCTGTCTGTGCCTGGGGGTACAGCCATGATAGTTTGTTGGGTTCCGATTAAACTTGACATTTGGAAGTAATGTGGTAATAATTAGAGGCTAAATCATGATTTAATTTAAAGCTCTATAATTAGTAAAATTACACGTACAAGTGACTGATTTTTAAAAACTTTAAATATTTAGAAAATGGCTTTTAACCACTTTATTTATAAAGGATACACAGGAGGGAGTGTTTTCCAGGTAACACGGTGTTATTGTTTTTATGAAGGAGTTGGTTGATTTTAGTCTAGTGTGCTAGTTAATGAACTTTGAAAAACTTGAATTTTTCGAAAATGGCTTCAATAATGATTCAATATAGGTATGTAAGGGGTGTTTATCATAATAAATAAGGATATATATTACATATTAATGTAAAGCATCTCAAAAATGACTGATTTTTGAAAATTTTGAAGTTTTTCGAAAATGGCTTTGACAATTTTGTTAAAAATGTATATTTAAGGGGTATTTTCGGGTCTATAGCATTGTGTACTTGTTTTTAAAAGAAAGAAATCATGTAATGGAAAACCTATTATCCTACAGGTGTTTGAAAATGTAAAAATACGAATTTGTAGTACTATTTTTTTGTGTGTGTGATATACACAGCATATGAACATATCGCTTCACAACACCATAACGTGTTACTTGGTGCACTGGTATGGTTAAGTGGGGTAGATTAGAAGGCCTGAGTTGCAAAGTTCAATCCAAACGTGGTGTGCTGCGGATTTTAATTTACATAAAAGATTTAAGATTATTTTTACAGTAAAATGCTGATGAATTTAATTTAAAGTTCAGTCCCCCCTTATATTAGATATTTAAATTAGTGCGTTTAAGTTACGATTAGCTCAAACGTGTGGTAAGATGCGTAGCCACTAAACAATAAATAATAGTATATTCCCGTTCTAATGGAAAGAGGTCCCGAGTTCAATCCCTAGCGCTCCCAGATTTTCTGTGAAGAAGTGGATCTGGAACAGGGTCAACTTAGCCTCGTGTGGACAATTGAGGAGATACTTTAATGAAAACATAGCGGTCTCCAGTTTAGAAAACTGAAGTTAACTTCCAGAGGGGTTGTTGTAATCATCACATGGCACCCTATATCCGCAGAAATTGACATTATCTTCGCCAAAAGACGGCGGGCACTCGGTCGGTATGACTCGATTATAGGTTGATACCATAAAGTTTTTTTAATCATATTCCCAGTACTATAACTTGTTGATTCCAGCTCACAACGGTGACCATATGGCTAACACGTCAAGCTCATAATTTGAATTACCTGTAATGTTGAGGTCAAGGTCCAAATCTCGGCAATGAGGATTATTTTCTGCATAATGATTTATCACTATTCTGTTTCCAAGTTAATGCTGTTGCACTTCCTATGAGACTTTTATCTTTCCTTTCCTACAGATTAGTTTAGTAATAGCCCTTGTGTAAAACGTAATAAATTCAATGACATTTCAACTTAGTTATTTATTCTCAACATGTTTTATATCTAATGTAAGTTCAACTATCACAGGTCAGCTAATAAATGCAGGGTCAAGCATCTGAAATGTGAAATATTTCCTTTGCATCGCACAAAGACCCATAACTGCTGACTCCAATGGGAGAGCAATGATTTTGTGGGAAGCGATGTGCAAGCATCGCGTGGGTTTGAATGACGAATCCAGGCCGTTGATTGGTGCATATGCCATCATTGGAATGTCCTGGTTGGCGGATTCTAACTAGTGTGTGTATCCTAGAGCAGAGCTCTGGGTAGTTGGTTCCAGACAGTTGGTTCTAGACAGTTGTCAAGCATTTATTAAGATGAGTCCGTTAAGCGATGGCGTGCCTAACGCGCCATGAGTGCAACCATAACTAAGAAAATGGTTGAACATTGTTTAGACAATGGTTAAGACAGTGGTTAGAGAGTTGTTATCCCACTTGTTCCAAAGGGAAGTTAAGGATCTCAAGCGATATGTTGACCGGGGATGGGTAAACGAAGTATTCGACAGAAGGTGTCACGAGTTCGACGGCGATGTATGAGAGCAGATTGCTTGGAGAACTAAACCAACAGTAGTGTATGTGATTGATTATGTTTCCATGAGTCTCTCGCTTAGAACCCTCACCTACAAATGATAGGCAGCAGTCGCGAATATTTAAATGTGGAAGTGTAATAGTGAGTCCGTAATCTTTACATATTTGTGTCAGATAGTGCGATAAGCTCAGCCAGACCTTACATTTTGATTTATTAGAAGTGGGATCTTTATACATCGTGATTAGAGGTCAGGCCCCTACCTCCATGTATGATAGCTCGCACCACCTTACATTTTATTGTCAGAATGGAATGATAATGTATAATAAGCTCGGCCAGTCCTTACACGTAGTAAATTATTTGTAACATTGTTAAATTTTCTCTTTACATAGCAGATAAATATATTATTATTAGTAGTAATATTTACTTTATTTATTATTTACATTAGCAAAATGGAGCATATTATAAAAAATTGATCTCAAATTTATAAAAACGTAAATGAATGCCATTTAATAATAATATATTGGCGGAAACAACCAACGAAATGTATGCGCCAAAAATGAAACAGTTCATATATTAAAATGCTGTCTGTATTAATGTCGTTTAACTATTTATATGTGGAGCGCATCTTAGATTTATCATTTAAATTATATATTTAAATAAGAATAACTGTAAAACTTTTTAAAATAAGTGGCATGTCATAAGTTAATTAAGATTAAATACACTTAGCTAATTCGTTAATAATAAAAAAAGTATAATCACATAGAATAAACACAGTATTTGTATAGACAGTTTAGATGTGAGTCGGCGATATTTCATATCCATTAAGTTACCAAAAATATAACCTGTTAACAATTAAAAACTTGAAAGAACTTCACATAAACCATATAGTATTTTAGCTAAAAACAGCGCACTAAAAATAAAGACTTAAGTGTTATTCTTAATTATATTACAACTTACAAGCAATGTATATATTACTGTGAATGTGCTGAATTTGTTATTTTGTAAAGTAACCGGTGAATGTATAGAACCACCGAAAGCGATGGTTTATATCATCTATATTTACTGGGGATTTTATAAAATAACTAGTGTATGTGGATAAAAATATAGAACATAAATCCAAACTAATATAAACCAACCTAGTATAACCTAACCTAAGCTAAAATAAACTAATCTAAGCTTGTCTAAACTAACCTAACCAAACCTAATCTTGACGTGACTTATTAACATTCACTGGTGGTTGAGGGTAATTTTGTAAGTTCACTGGCGATTTTGTAAAATGTCCGGCGAGTATGTAAAATAGTAAATACATTTTTTACATTCCCCAAGTTAACCAGTGGCTTTGTAGAATCACCAGTGACTGCACAAACTCATCACATTCAGCATATTCACAGTAGCATATATATAAAGAAAAAAATACAAAATATGTTTAACTTGTAGTGGTATAATCTATATACATTTCATTAATACTCGAAAGTGATGCTAACATATACAATAGTACCAAAAAGTATCCCAAAATGTAAATTAATTTTAAATAAGCCCATGTCCGTGGTTTTCCAGTTTTGAGGAGGCCGAAGTTCGAATACCAGCCATTTGTACTGAAGGTAGTTATTCCTAAATGGTATTTCCCTATTTCTACAAGCAAATGTGGCTTTACTATATATCAATTATATGCACCACATCCCTCCCCCATTACGTTAAATATGAGATGAATAGCAAAGATGACCCGCTTCGGTGACCGCATGTTCTAAGGCACTACTCTCGCAGTAGATTATACTGCCGATGACGGGGAGATTGGGTTAGAATCTCGGTCGAGTGTACCAAAGATAGTTTTTCCAAAATTGTTTTCTATTCTCCCTCCAAGAAAATTCGAGTACATGACGGGAAAAAAAATACACTTATAGTAATGCATAGGTGAATTTTTATTTAAAAGTGTAGCTATTTGATGACCATGAAATTAAAATCATCTTCGAGTGGATGCAATGAGGGACTTTCCATCGCTTTAAAAGTAGCTATCCATTCTTTCTTCGGACGAATGCTAGCACATTTGCTTAACATTCATCTCTTTCTCATAATAATTCTTGTTAAGTATTAAAAGTTGCTAATCGCGACCATAATAGTAGTATAGCGTTCCGAAAAAACAACAACATATATTTCCACAATGTTCATATCAAAAATTCAATTGTCGCTGCCAAAGTAATGTACATTTAAATTCAGATAAGACAAAACTTTGTTCTAACAGTTAAATATTTTACTAAAACTATTGTCATAAATTCATACGTTAAGCCAGGTGAACTGCAGCTGTATCTTATGATAGATTATATCAATACGTATGATGATAATAATATAGCAAAATAATCCCAATTTTGACAGGGAAAAAAGTTTATATTTTTTAAACGGTTCTTCCATTCAAAATCCCAATATATATTTACTCTTTTTTTTTAAGCCAACAATTTACATAATAGCAAGGCCATAAAGTGGATAGCAGAAAAAAACAACAACAAAGGCTCGAGTTGAAATGAAATAAATCTAATCTAAATTAATCTGAGAAATTCATTTTACAATTCTTCTTTTTGAAGGACAGTTACTATAATAGCATCCATTAGCAGAAATAATTTGCAATTCATACGAAAATTTGCGCGAGAAATAAATGTTCGAGAAACACATTAACGTTCGAGTGAAAATAGAAAAAAATAACACATTTATTTAAATCTCGTCTTTCGCAATTACGATCCTATCGTTGTGGAAATTGTGATGTTTTATTTAAGATTTTCTTCCTTACGTCGAGACAACGAATTATTAATATCTTTGTTTAGGGCAATTTAAGAGGTGTTCGATACATACACAATTATCAGAGTTACCATTATTTTCTTAAGACAAAATTACCTTTGTTGTCCAGAAGGAATTCCTCATTTTTTCCCCCGACACTTTAAATAGTATAAGAATAAAATGTCATTTTTCATGACTATTGTGAAGTCATGTAGTTTATGTTTATAACAAATTGATTTGAATTCGATGGAGGGATTTATGAAAATTTGACGCCACCAAATGTTTCAAGAAAAAAATATGGGTGTAAGGGTATCTACAAAGGTAAGACATATTTTCGAATCAGTGGTCTTATTATTATTAATTCAGTTTGCTATTTCTTCTACTCGTACCTTTCCAGGAAAATTCGTTTTCCCGTTTTTCCAGGAGAATTATACATCTTTTTGCCCCGTACCCAGCGTCTTTCCCAAGGTACTAAGAACAGAAGGTAAGGCCGCTCGCCCACTAATCTGACAAAATATTCATATGACAAGACAGTCTGTCATATGACAGTCCAACGAAAAATTGTACACGTTGTTTAAATAATTTGCCGCACACCGAACTGACTTTGTTATTTGACATCAGACATTCTCATATGACATCGAACATATGTCCGATGAAGCTCCGTGCACTTCGCTCGTCTGACAAACCTTCCCGCGCATGCGCTGAGCTCTTCTGTTCAATGTTGTTTGTTGTCCGCATACCATATTATATTGTGTGTTATTGGCAGCATGACTGGAGCTCTCGTTTTATTTTAGGCTACTTCATTTCTTTTTTCTTAACAATCTCAATATGTTAGAGGATTTGGATATTGGCAAGTTAGTATTTTTGTGCGAAATAAGCCAGCATTATATGATTTGACTCATATGAACTATTCAAATCAAGATCTAGCTATTAAAGTATGGGAGCATGTCATCTTATCATCTTCACCTGACGCCATGACAGTGATTGGGCTTGAATTTTGTCCGGCCTTTGTCACATCATCGTCGCTCATTGGGTCTAACAATTTGTCATATGACGCCATGGGATGTTTTGTAAGATTGGTGGGCGACCAGCCAAAGGATTCGGCCAGACCGACAGGCGTGCGTGCGAGCGAGCGACTGCATGTCCAAACTGGCGAGTGAGCGCGGGATTAGCAGATAGCTCTTGATAGTTGTTAACGAAGATGCAAAGTTCAAATCTTGGCTCAGTGAACTGAGGGTGGTCTTTGACAAGTGATTTATTGTTGTGGTTTTCCCATCCTCTCTCCACGCTAATGGTGATTTTAATTTGTAAAGGCCTACTTTGATTATAATATTGAAGTATTTTAACATAACAGTTATATATATAGTTTATGATCTTACAAATTAAACTAGGCCATTAGTAGCAAGTGAGCTAAACCTATCGATAATTATAAAAAAGTCAAATATTATGTCAAATTGAGAAGTTGTCCTACCACACGCAATGAACCAACATAATATCGCTGCTATCTTTCAAGTGCACGCTCTCGGTCACTCGCTTCAGTCTGGCTACCTCCCATTACAACCAATGTGTTCTATTTTAATTTTTAGTCGCTCGCTCGCCCAGTCTGGCCGTACCCTAAGGGTTTGTGGAGGTTCCCCTCTCTCTCACTACCTGCTTGACGTCATCTGGACGACACCATGGTACTTGGAGAGAAACTAGGGTTGGCAATTTAAGAGTGCATCTCTTGAATGGGTGGTAAAGTATAGCGTACTGTGTGTGTGAGTGTAATAATATTAGACGTGTCATTACAAAGTCTAGTTCTTAAGTTTTTAAACTAAAGAAGAAATCCAAAATAAATGGGCTTGTCAACCCTAAAATAAAATCAATGTGAAAACAACTAATTAAGAGACCAATTTATATAGTAGTCAATTAATGAAAAACTTCAAACTCGATACTTAACAGTAATTAAATTTACGGGGTTAAAAAATTAAAATAATTGTATGGAATTACTGTGCTGCTCTCTTTTGATTAAATAAAAATAAGTAATCAAAGCTGTTTGACACAAAGGATGAAATGTTTTAGGTCAATTTAGTAAAACACATGTATGTATGGCACGAAATGTGTTAGGAAACAGGAAATAACTAGTGTAGTATTAACTATTTTGACCAGCCAGCTAATGAGTAATTTAATTAAATTATAATCGGATTTTAAGAATATAGTTTTCAAGTAGAAGCGATTGTAAGCTATATAAGAGAAGAACTTTGAGTAATATGAAGGAGAAAAAAAATTGGGTATCTGATATTACAATAAAATGTGTTTTTATCTGATAATGTCCATTTAATTAAACTTGCTATAAATCAATTTATAGACAAATACTTTGTTCTTCAAAGTGGTGATATCATTGTATAAAAATATCCAGGAAATAATAAACAGAGTATTAAACGATAATAAACAGAGTATTAGACGATATTAAACTTTTGCCAAACGTGACAAAGCTTCCCTCAAATGTAAAATGTTGCAATGGACAAAAAGTAAAAACTGTGACTCGTATATCATCTAATTCAATTTTTCTAGCAATAATGTATATATATGAAAATAACTTTTTGACGTGAATGATAACTAAAGTGATCAAATTATATAATGATTTGTTAATATCTTTAGGAAAAAATTATCCTGCCAATGGTTAACGGACAAGTCCACGGCAAAATGTTATTTTCAATTAAATTAGAGAGTTCAAACAAACTTAAATATTAAAAAACAAATCATTATAATATTTATTTTTGTATACAAAGGATTCATTTCACTCTGTATTCGGTATACTGCACAATTAAACTAGTGTTTCCTCTCTCTATTTTTATCACCGAATCTTACAGCCTGTTCAGGTTATATGCATACATGATAATTAGGGGAAAAAAGCATTTTGCATGTAAGGAAAGTAGGAAACCATCTAGGATAAACCACCCTCAGTAGACACAACTGGGATTCGAACCCAGATCCCCCGTTATCTTCAGGACAGTCTAATATGAGCGTGGCGCCTTGGCGCCATTCGGCCACTGGAGCGGGAAATCAGTTATTTTAAAATTTTATAATAATTGAACTATTTGTATATGATTATCTTACTAATATTATAAATGTGAAAGTTTATGTGTTTGGATGTTTGTTACTCGATCACGCCAAAACGGTTGAACGGATTCGAATTAAACTTTGTACGTTGGTAGAGTTTGTCCTTGAAAGACATATAGGGCTATTCCCAACCTTTGATTTTAAATAATAATAAATATAGGATTATAATGTGATTGAAATTATGTTATTTAAGAATTTGTGATTTAATATTTTGTAATTAAAGTAAATAGCAATTAGTGCAATGTAGTTTCATACTAATAAATAATAAATATGATGTGATTTTAGATATGTAAATAGAAAACAATATTATTTCATTTATTTATCTTGCTAATTATGAAGGTAAAAATTAAAAAAATAATAGTTGATAAATTAAATAATATATATTTCTTTTACTACGGAATATTTAAAAGTGAAGATTTAAATGTTTAAGTAAAGATAGCATAATACGGCAAAAATTTTACAGCTAGAACTGATAAAAACGCATAGATATTAAAAAAAAGTTAGATTTATGACCAAAACAGTTTAGTTAAAAATTAAAAGATTTTATCAATTATTGCAGGCAAAGCCGCGACGGGTAAAAGCTAGTATACAATAAATATATTATGTGCGTAATTACATGGGCATATGTTTTAAAACAAAATTAGTTAATGTAAAATAAATTTTGTAGTCTACTTTCTTGATGTTACTTCCTAAACTTAATTTTAAATAGTTGGCAATTAAGTGTAGGCCTACGTTTAAAATATGTTAATTTATGTGTCCTTATTTTTCATATTCATATTTAAAGTATTTAGCGTGCACTTTCTGAACCGGCTGATTATATCAGCACACCATTTATAAACTTAGTTACAACTATACCACCCAGCCCATAGCCGTTAATTCATCACTGTTAAAGGAGAAACCCATATTTCACCAATTATACACTTTTCAGTCATGCCAGGAATTGATTCCGAGACCCTTATCTCAGCAGATATATATGCTCCCGACTAAGACAAGGTGTCAGTTTGTGTCCATATTGAATATGTTTGAAACCAACCGAGGTTAAGTTGATTGCGTGTCAAAGAATAAACTACGTATCTAAAACCACCCAACATTTGAATAATCGCCTAAAAGATTGGAGAAAATAATATATGAATATAGTCAGGATGTTACATGTATCACTAAAATGATTTGGGTTGTGGTTTCAAGCTCGAGTTAAAACGAAAATCTTTGACACGCGCATGTAGAGACTACGATAAGAGCGTGAAGTTTTCTTGCAGTTGTATTCTAAGTCACGTCATGCGCAGTAGCAAAAGAAACTGAGCACGGTTATGCCTGCTCCCTTAGTTTTTGTCACTCAGGATACTTTCGATACTAGTATTTTTACTAGATACCTTCTTCCGATACTTTTACTGATATTAGTACTCCCACTCCGGTATCAGATCGGTATCGAAAGAAACAATTTTTTTGTCATCTTAAATCACGCTGGGATTAAATGTTAACTATCGTTAAAGAAGGGTACAAAATAGATTGAAAAAAAAAAAACTAATCATATTTAACTATTAAATAACTTTCCATCATCTACATTTTCATACACATTTTGAAAGCTGGTATGGTAAAACCTTTTATAACACACATCATACAATACTATCTATCATACCTTCCACGTTCCGACATATAAAATAGATGCGATAGACTTAAGTAAACTATAATATAGTTAAATCATTATAATTTTCATTGTTTAAATAATTATGAAAATAAAATTATAATGCAAAAGTCGAAAGTATTAGTATCTGATAAAAACATTTAATAAATTTTCAGATTAAAATTTCTGTACCGATACTTACTGCTATCGATACTTTTCTCTCGATACTAGCACGGTATACTTATAATGAGTACAGTATCGATACCACATCCCTACTCAAGATATCATAATATTTACAACAATGAGGCAGGGATAATAAAGGTAGAATTTACAGGAAGTGTATTCAGATTTTCGTGGAGGGAGTGTAGGAGAAATTTAAGATTTAAGAAACGTACAACTGGCTGTGATTATAATCCCAACCTTCCCATCTCAGGTGAACCAGATAAGAAGGTCTGATATCCTTTGCTGTGCCTACCAGCCGGGAGATTTTTTTTTTACTTTTTTTTTTTTTTGCAACTGCGTCTTATTACTCGTATGAGTTAAACGTATATTAACTATTTAAGCCTAAGTTAATGTGTTAGGGACTATGAAGGTTTAATTCAGAGGGAGTATTACCAACTCCTCCCCATTACACGAAGAGAAAGTGAAAAACCATTTAAGAAAATTCCCTCAACTTGCGAGCCCCGATGTCCACGTTATAGGTATTCTAGTTTACTGCGAGAGTGACGCCTTAGATCATTCGAACACCGAGGCGGGTAAAATATGTCTTAAAAGATATCTATAGATGAATGCCACATTGGAAAGAAAAGAGATTTTGGACAGCCGAGTCGGTAATATCGGGCGGCCATGGTTCAATGTTGGATATCAATATATACACACAATTATCCACAGAATGCAATCTGGAAACACGTGTTAGACTGGATGGCGGTGACAGAGAGATCAAGATTCAAATCCCAGCCGGGTATATCGAGGTTTTTTTTTTTACTAAAGGATTCCCCACTCTCCCTCCATGTAAACGCGGGTACATTAAATTTAATATCTAACATTACTCATTACTATTCAATTAACGTGTACTGTTGCACCCTCTCTGAGTCCTGTACCCCCCGGCCAACAAAAGGGATAAAAGGGAGAGGATGAACTTAACATACAAAAAATGGAAATTATAAAAAATATATAGATTCAACAAAATGAGCAGTTTATTCAATTAAATGACAATAGCGCAGATAACAAAAATTGGTCTCATTATATCATTATGAGTACAGTTGGAAATTATGCTCGAAGCCAACAACTTTATATCATTAAAGTTGCGCAAGTGTTTAAACAAAAGGAAACATGAAATCCATCATAATATTGATAGTCCAGTATATAAGAGACAATAACAAAGCGAACATTTTTAAATGCGATACAAAATTATAAGGGCCTAATGGGCACCTTGATATGGTTCCAAAGGTTTCGTAATTCACAGAAAACGATATCATAAATATAAAGATTTAAATTTGACGACTATACAACAGAGTCTACACAATGTGAGGGTTTGACTACCAGATATAAGCCAAACTCCCACGGGACTATCTGATCTGACTTAGAATATGGAACTAACAGTTCCATCAATTAACAAAACTTTAGCTGTTTAAACAGAACTTACGTTACAAAAGATTAAAGTCATCCTAATTTAAATTCCAATAAAAAGTTACTTCACGTTACGTTAAATCAAACCATAATTTTAAATATGAAAAGTTACTTCGATAAAAAAATTACTCTACGATTCCAAACAATATAATATTAACAAGTCAAACTTCTAATCAGCACATAACTGAGGATATTTACGAGAATAAAAATATAAGCAAAAGTTACAGCGCCCGAGCGGCGACCTATCTAAGATAGAATGTTTAGACATTTTTTGGCGATCAAAATATTAATACGTTAGATTTTGAAACTGAATATTATATGCAAAAAGTTTAAAGTTTATAAATAAGTTAGCGTTCATAACTCCACCCATCTAAGCGACGATTTTGATACATATTACAAGTTTTCTCCAGCCATTGTCCAGATCCATGACAATGGTCTGTCGTCGATCGTTGATCGTAGGATAGTCGATTATGGCAAGCTTGCACAGCCATTATATAGGGATTTCGTTGTTATGGAAAGGGGTGGGAATTCACCAAACACGCATATGATGACGTCAACGATGCCTTCAAACAGTCACGTACACCATTGTTGATTCCCCTTGCTCCATCGGAATATCCGTGAATATCTCCAATCACCCGATGTTTTGAAGGAGGTTCCTCTAGTCTCCGTCAGCGGTCGGATACATAATTGTCTTCTAGTTAATGTTGATAGTTCTCGGTTCATTTCACGCTAGTACAGTCGGAGTGCCGGGTCGCTTTGTTGACCCACTGGATCTCCCTTGACCCACTCGTCAATCTAGGAGTCCAGGTGCCGGCCAGCCTTGCAGGATTCTATTGTGAGCAGATTAGTATTGTAAGTACACGAACAAATTAATACTTAGGATTGGATTGAGTAATAAATATATTGTCCAGCATTGTTTCTATTATGTCTTCTTAGCCTACAAGAACTACAACAGAGAAAAATACTATTGTAGGGATCCTTATTGAGTTGAATTTATTGGAGCGGGTAGTATGCTTGTTGTCCAGTTGTAACATTACACCACGTAATGTTACAAATCTCTAATCACGTCAGTATGGGGCGGGGTCCAGTTGTAACATTATACCACGTAACGTTACAGTACGTATAGAGCAAGCGGGTACTAAGACACAATGAATTATTTTTTTTAAGTTCATATGTGTTAGTGACAATGACTCCAGCAAAACATGTTTAAACTGGGCAGAATTTATTGTTTTACCAAACAAAGTTATATCCAACTTCAACTAAATAATATGCAAACCCAGGGCTGGAACAGTATCGACCGGCGGATTTAAGCACGTAAACAAAACGTGGTGGTGGCGCCTGGCACACACCTCATCAAACCTTCAATCCCTTACAAAAAAAAAGCGCTTTATCCGCGGGTTTATCTACAGAGGAACGAGGAATTGGACATAATAGAAACAGATGGGAGAGGTGTAGTTTGGTGAGAAGCGGTCGCTAGCATTGCGAACAGACTAGCAATCTGTCTCTATCAGTGGGTTATACGCTGTAACCCACTCGCCGCGTCAGATTCCCTCCTCTAGAGATCGCGCTCACGAACACGGCAACTGAAGTGGAATCGCGGCAGGAAGGCATTTTATTATTTGTTTTATCACCGCGTCTTACTACCTGTTCAGGTTATACGCAACTATTATTATTAATATAATGAGGTAGGGATGAGAAAGTAAGCATTTTAGAGGTAATATACCTAAATATGCGTGGAAGTAGAGTGTGAAACCATTTAGGAAAAAACACCTTATTTAGACCCGGTCGATATCCGAACACGGCCTCCCCGTCTTCAGTAGTGACGCCTAAGACCATTCTGCCAATGAAGCGGGTGTTTAGAAGGTGGATTTAAAAGATACAAAAATGTATTATATTGCAGACAAAGTTAAAAAAATATAACATTAATTATTACTATTATTATTATTATCATTAGTATTATTAATAATGCAGTCTGTCATAATGAGTAGCTGCAGATCATTTGATTCGACAAATGATCTGTAGCAACCCATTAAGACAGATTGCATTAGTAATAATGATGACGATGATGAAGTTCCATTTTTATTTATGTATATACATGTATATAAAGGTCAAAATACAACCCAACCTAATGAGTTATTAAAAATTGAAGGGTCCACTAAAATAACCATTTAAATACAAGCATGGTTGAATTTTTATATAAAATTTACTATGTCCCCAGACAATCCACAGTCCAATTTTTATAGGAAGAGCCCTTTATAAAATACAGTACAATAGCTTCTATAATATTTTATATTAAAGGATATATTAATGGTATATATTAAATGCAGTGCAGATGCCGTCCCATACAACTAAAATAAAGCCTGATGAGAAAGTGAGACCAAAACGTGTGTGTGGCGGGGGTATATGGGGGGGGGGGTTAAAGGGAGGGGGGTTGACCATGCCCCTTGTTTCCACATCTTTGAGAGGAAGATTTGGACTATCACTTTTACTTTAGTTTTTTCGTAAACGGCAGAAAAAAAATCAGAAAAGTATTGTAACATTTGATGCTTTTTCCAACCACTTATTTGTGCGAGCAAGCCTTTTCTGCTCTTTGTGGTGCAACAAATTTGAAATTAAATTATCTTAGTGTTAAATCAGACTTTAGTTTAATTTCTCACATAAATTATCAGTGGATATATATATATATATATATATATATATACACATTATTAATTTATTTTAGGTATTTAACGTGCACTTTCCGAACCAACTGATTATTTCAGTACATGAGAATTTCTAAGAGTGAGAGCCTAACAATTTTGCAGGGTAAAATTTTTCACATACCTTTCAGGGTTATTTTACATGTCACAATTGACATGGGACCGATGGCTTTACTTCTCCTCTTAATGAAGTTGTTCTACGGAGTTTCATCGCTCAGTAAAAATACATCAACGCCACCTTTATATGAACCCACGAACATTAGTCTTTAGGATGAGCACTTTACCCCAAGACTACCGAGTTCGACAAAAATGCTATCAATGATAACAGAAAATTCACCGTTATATGTGGGACCCACTTCAGCGGTGGATAGGAGACACAAAACAATGAAAAATTGTTATACAAACTTGTATCCCATTTGACCTTGTTTCCGAGTTATAGTAATGTTTGTGCTCCAGTAAAGTGGAGAAGCGTAACACCATATGAAGTGCTCAAAATGCCCACCTTTGTCCTAAATACAAGCCTGCAGTCGTCGTGTCATAGAATGCCACACTATTTCAAAACTACCAAGTGTTTGGAATAAGCAGGAATAGCCCATAGAAAAGTGGTTCCCAATTACCTACCAGTCAAGGACCCTCAAAGAGGCTCTTTGAGATCGTCGGACTCCTGTTTTTTTCTAATTTATTCTATGTATAGAAAGTAGAACCCAGCTCCCCCTTCCCCTATATTAATAATTCATGATAGAAAAACTACAAAACTGGGAACTTGGCACAGTAAATCAAATATGTTTTACATACTTATATTTTCACACTACTCTAGTTGTAATAATAATGAATATGATAGTAATAGTTAACACAAAAAAGGTTAGTTAGGCTTACATGAACATTTATTAAATATGAGAGAGTTCAAATTTATTCATTTGAGTCTAGTATTAGTGAGATAAGTGAAACCTCTTCTTCTTTTTTCCCATCACTTCTTGAAGATCAGTTTGAAGGCTGGACACCTTGACTCTAAAATCCGAATATATGTCAAGTTTATTTCTATACTGGTTTTTCATGTAGCACAGTGTTGATGAATTATTATTTTAACTTTTTATTTTGTTAAATTTTGGCGGTTGTTGCGGACCACATTTTGGGAACCACTGCAGAACACACCTAGTCAACAGGTCTAGAGATATCGAGTATGGTATACAAACAGTTTAGTGTAATAACTTGGTTGTAGCTCGGAAACAAGGTCAAATGGGACACATGTTTATATGGGAAAAAAAAATCATGGTTTTTGTGTCTCCCGTGCACAGCTGAAGTGAGTCCCACGTGTTATGGCACCACCTGTATATGGTCATATTTGATAAAAGGTTATTCCTAACAGAACCCTACTCGATGGATAGTGGATGGCTCCATTAAAGCTCAGCCACTATATTGAGGCCGATGAAGTTTCTTTTAGTATTTCATTTAGATCCTACCTTTAAGAAGCCAATTTCTAAAGGTCGCTGAGGAGAGAGGGAGGTAGACTAGCGTTCACAGCAGAGTGCAAGGTATTAACTAATATTAGGGTGTAACAGGGGTAGTAACGAAATTTAAGGGATGATATACTAGAAGTAGAAGAAGGGTAAAAAGAGGGAGAAAATGCTCAGCGTTACCGCAATGCGACTCGTTTAACTGACATCCAGAATAAAGAACAGCACTAAAACTAAATTAAAGAGGATTAAGTATAGTCTGCAAAGAGTAGCATATAAATAGAGTAGTTCCAACAGAAATTTAATACAGGTCTTTAATATAAGTATTTTCAGCAGACGACACATCACATTAAAAGCCAATTCCTTATACAGATGCAATATTTCGATCATTGGTTGGAGGTGTTTGAGGATTACGTTCTAGACCACTAAGTCACTGATCCGAGTTCCGGATTTACTTGAGTTATTTATTTAACCTTCACTTTCTGAACCGACTGATTTTATCAGTGGGCCTACACTTGAATTCCTATGAGCGTGAGGGAAAGGGCTTATCAATGTTGCTGGGTTCCAGGGTTCGTTTGCACGCCAAAATCGACATGGCATCAACGGCTTCACTTCCTCTACGAAGGAAGTTGCGCTACGAATTTTTATCGCACAAGGGAAAACCATCGACCTCTGCTGGGTTTGAACCGACGAACATCGGGTCTTCAGGCGAGCACTTTACCCCAAGACCACCGAAGTTGACTTCATCTGAGATGTTTAACCGTGGTTACCCAAAGTCTAATTTTCACAAACAAACATCTGACAGAAAAGTATCTTCACGTATGTATTACGTCAAGACATGTGATATTCAGCTGTCACTTTTAATATATGATATAAAATAACACCAATAACATATTATAGTAAATTTGATCAATTATTTGAGCAGCAAAAAATGAGTTAGTGTTTTCTAAAAGGCCCTTCCTATAAAAATTGGACCATGGTTGTGAAAGATGTTAGAAAAAAGATGTTTTTTTGTGCCTCGTGTCTACCATTAGGGTCATCGGGCACGCGGCAGTTGGCCTAAAAGGCACTTGGCCTAAAGGTATTTGGCCTAAAAATAAAACCAAAAGTCATTTGGCCTAAAAGGCGTTTGTCCTAAAGGCGTTTGGCCAAAAGGCGTTTGGCCTAAAAGGCGTTTGGCCTAAAGGCAGTTGGCCTAAAAGGCAGTTGGCCTAAAGTCATTTGGCCTAAAATGTAAATTTAAAACCTTCGGTTATCTTCGGAAAGTAAAAGGTACTGTTAGTTGTTTCCTCTGAATATAGATAGCACAACTGATGCAAGGTAGTTACAATATTTGTAAAAACATTGACAATATCCTACATACAACTAGATCAGTAGTTCACAAAACACATATATCACCTTTTTTATACATAGATTTCCGATATTGTTTCCTTGTTAATATATCTCACGGTCATAAAGTTAACGAAAAACAATAAGAAAATCCCATTCTCAGCATAGTTTACGCTCGGTAAAATTATATGCGTACATTCAAATTATGGGGACTTTTGACAACTTATTCCGAAAGGCAAAATGAAAGTGGAAACCAATATTCAACCCACCCAATTTAAATTTGTCTGAAGTGACGCCCAATTTTCGTCTAGCACTACTACTGAGATATATATGAACATATATTTTGTTTTATCTATTGTATTAATAATTAATATATAAATAATAGTGACGCATTAAATAAATTTTGCCAATAAATATTACAATGGTCATATATATATATATATATATATATATATAGTTTTTAAACAAAAGACCTATTGTGTTAACATAGCCCATGTTGTTAATAATATCGCCGTAATAAAAATAGTTACACAGTTTGAAAAAATAACTGTACTAATTTTATATAATAATAATAGTTATAATAATTCTAACGATAATAATAGAGTTAAGGATCTAGTCAAAACCATAATTTAAGTTTATATATATATAATAATAGTTTTAATAATTCTAACAATAATAATAGAGTTAAGGATCTAGTCAAAACCATAATTTAAGTATATATATATATTTATATAAAAACTTAAATTATGGTTTTGACTAGATCCTTAACTCTATTATTATTGTTAGAATTATTATAACTATTATTATTATATAAAATTAGTACAGTTATTTTTTCAAACAGTGTAACTATTTTTATTACGGCGATATTATTAAACAACATGGGTTATGTTAACACAATAGGTCTTTTGTTTAAAAACTATATACTAATTTCCCTCCTAGTAATTAGCAAAGCATTCTCAGGAATTATTTCAACTAATACTCTAATATATATATATAACTAATACTATAATATATATATATATATATATATATATATATATATATATATATATACACACACACTAGAGTAGAGCAATAAAACCCGTTGTGAAAAAAATACAAAAGATTTTATGGAATTGTCGTTGGTCTTTTTTTAAGTCTTCATAAAACGTAAAAATACAAAATGTGGAAGCCTTTACAGGATGATAACTTCCTAGGGCAAGAAAAACGTACGATGTAAGCAAGTGGATCTCCGAAAAGCCAATGGCTGCAGCAGAGGCCAGAGGGATAATCTGACGAGCTTTGGTTGGTAAAAATATCTCACCGCTAGGATCGCTTGTGTTCTCCCATTCCAAAAAGTGACACTCTTATAGCCTAGAGGCAAACAGACGTGACTCAAGTTGGCCCGCCACATTGCCGAAAAGAAATATTTTTTTGTCTAATCGTTTGTGCTCTAATTATGCTCATATGTGCCCGAACATGAACATTTGTGCTGTTAAACTGGCCAATTTAGAAAATATTTAATGTGGCGGGCCAACTTGAGCTCAAGCTAGCCCGCCACATATTGAAAAACACAACATAACAAAATTTATTTAAGTCAATCCATTGTGTTCCGTTTGTGCTCATATGTGCCCGAAAATGAACATTTGTGCTTTAAAATTAGAAAATTTAGAGAACATTTAATGTGGCGGGCTAACTTGAACCTTCCCTATATCATAAACTGTAGAAAAATATAGTTCAAGCTGGCCAGCCACATTTTTAAATACCATTGTAACAAAATTCTGTATTCACCATTCGTTTGTTCTTAGTTTGTGCTCATGTGTGCCTGAACATTAACGTTAGGGTTGTGAATCTAGGCCTTTTAGATAAAATTTAATGAAGGCGATCCAACTATAGCTCAAGTTAGCCCGCCACATATTAAAAACAAAATTTAACAAAATTCGGTTTTCGCCATTAGTTTGGGCTTCGTTTGTGCTCATATGTGCCCGGAAATGAACATTTGTCCTATAAAATTAGAAATTCTAGAGAAGAATTAATGTGGCGGGCTAACTTGAGTCTTCCCTATACCATAACATGTAGAAAAATCGAGTTCAAGGTTGCCCACCACATTTTTAAATAATAATGTAACCAAATTCTGTTTTCACCACTCGTTTTTATTTCGTTTGTGCTCATATGTGCATGAACATGAACGTTAGTGCTGTGAACATAGGCCTTTTATATAACATTTATTGAAGGCGATCCAGCTAGAGCTCAAGATAGCCCAACACATATTGAAAACAAAACATAACAACATTCTGTTTTCGCCATTATTTTGTTCTTTGTTTGTGCCCGAAAATAAACATTTGTGCTCTAAAATTAGGAATGCTATATAACATTTAATGTGGCGGGCCAAGTTGAGCCTTTCCTATATCATAACCTGTAGAAAAATAGAGTACAAGTTGGCTCGCCACATTTTGAGATATCAATGTAACAAAATTCTGTTTTCACCATTCGTTTTTATTTCGTTTGTGCTCATATGTGCCCGAAAATAAACTATAGTGCTGTGAAACTAGGCCTTATAGATAACATTTAATGAAGGCGATCCAACCAGAGCTCAAGCTAGCACACCACATTAAATGTTTTCTAGATTTTCTAATTTTAGAGCACAAATACTCATTTTTGGGCACATTTGAGCACAAACGAAAAATAAACGAATGGTGAAAACAGAATTTTGTTACATTGATATTTAAAAATGTGGCGGGCCAACTTGAACTCAATTTTTCTACAGGTTATGGTATAGGGAAGACTCAAGTTAGCCCGCCACATTAATTGTTCTTTAGATTTTCTAATTTTAAAGCACAAATGTTCATTTTCGGGCACATATGAGCACAAATGGAGCACAATGGATTGACGTAATAAATTTTGTTATGTTGTGTTTTTCAATATGTGATGGGCTAACTTGAGCTCAAGTTGGCCCACCACACTAAATATTTTCTAAATGGGCCAGTTTCACAGCACAAATGTTCATGTTCGGGCACATATGAGCACAAATAGAGAACAAATGATTAGACAAAAAAATGTTTTTTTCAGTAATGTGGCAGGCCAACTTGAGTTACGTGGCAAACAGGCTAAATCTTCTCTTTCTCTCTTCTCCGTCGCACTCTAAAAGAGACTTTGAAGGGTGGGATTAGGCAGCAGTCCTTTCCTCCCTCCATTCCTAATAATAGCAAACGACCTTGAAGTAAACCATAACAAAAATTCATTGTTCCCAGGCAACTTTCCTTTGTTTCTTTTTCAAACCCACTAACATAATTTGTTTTGAGTTTCACGAGTTGTAGGTGGGCACTTCTGTCTTGTGTGACACGAGCCCAAGGACCTCCTTAGAATACCGTCCCATGTTTAGTCATTATCATTTTTTTCTGGCTGGACTATGACTCCCCCGACATCACGCGGTTTGCACAGGATCATGTAGTCATGTGAAAATAAAACATTGATATTTATTCAGGCCAATTATATATTTTTTTTAGGCCTCTGTTGTTGGTTCCGCCCTAACAGAGTTCGTTATCTCAATGTTCTTTGGGGCGTGGAATATCAAAAGTTCAATTAAGGTAGAGATATATAAAAGACCCGATCTAGGAACGGCGCGGTTGGTCGTCGCCTTTTAGAGGGGTACTCATTGTTCGAGCGTGGTCTTTCCGTCCTGTCACCCTGCAACCTCACCAAGTTATCATATGTAAGTACCACACCACTAACTTTAATACATTGTTACCATCATTATGTAATTCTTTTTTTGTCTTGAATATACTGTAATACACATTGTTCCACTGACATCTTTTGACGCCCGCCTTGTCCCAACTCCCATCAGGATCGGATCCAACTAGTGTGGAACCCATGATATGCCTCGTGGATTAACCACGCTACCGTCTTCCGTACTAGTTGGACGCATACGCAAGGGTCGTATGACAAATGGTGGCAGCGGTGGGATCCTGTGGGATGTGATGGAATTTTGTGGGATTTGGACTCGGCAGGTGGGATGGATATTGTGGGACTTGGAGACATAAAGTTTGGAGTGCCAATACAGGGATGGTGGGTCAACAATACATCGAGGAACAGGAACGTGTGGTGGCTAGGAATTCACAATGAGGACCCGCAACTTGAAATTGATAGTTTAATTAACAGGAGACGGGGAATAAGACTTGACTGACTTCCAAACAGGACGAGACTAAGCATCATTCCATACTCGGGCCTCGTCATAAGCTACCCTCAGGCCTATTAAAGTAACAATTTATGGATTAAGGGGGAGGCTGATAAGAAGCTAAATGCCACGAGTCAATAGGGCCACGTCCCCCGAACTGGTCATGGCCGACCCGGTAGTGGTTCCCTCCATTTTAGCACCTAGCCCCGAATTTGCTCAGTGGATGATTTACATTGAACCTTTTGGTGATGAGGTAGGGCAGAATATCAGTACTTACCTTGAGTCGATCGAACAGGTGGGTCAGCTAGGTAAATGGTCGAATGAAGATAAAATAAGGGTCGCCAAATTTAGATTAAAGGGAGAAGCTTTAAACTATGTGCATACCAACGAAAGAATAAAAGCCATCCAAGAATGGAAGAGTTCCGAACCGCTCTCAGGGATGCTTTTAGGCGGATCGAGCCAAAGATTCATGCTGTTTACCGACTGTCCAATTGTACCCAGAAGCACGGCGAGACCATTAGAGATTACGCAACCCGACTGAGACTTGTGGGCAGAGGTACCGTTGAACTGGACCCCGAGAACCCCGAGGAAAATAGAGTCAGGACTAAGGTACTAGAGGAGAGTTTACTTGCTCAGTTCCTAAAGGGGATGAGAGCTTCCCTACAAAGATTTGTGTTATCTAAGGCCCCCACCAATTTTGAGGAAGCTATTAATATGGCAGAGGCGGAAGAAAGAAATGAGCTCATGGTTGGGAAGACCTCCCAAACCATGGCTTTGGGCCACGAACCCCAGCAGCCTGCCTCGCTCCAGTTGAAACGAGATAAGATAAGGATGAACGATAAGTGTTATACTTGTAACAAAACAGGCCACTTTGCACGTGAATGTAGGCAACCAGTGCGAAACCGTAGGAACCACCCACCCCTGAGAACGTGTTTTAGATGCAACAAGACCGGTCACGTACAAACACAGTGCAAGGTCCCAGTCTGCTACAACTGTAACCGAGTAGGTCACAGAAGCACGGAATGTCGCGCAGGACAATTTAGGCACCTTCCTTTAAACGCGCCCCGCCCCCTTTCGTTCCCCAGGCAAGGGAGGCAAGTTCCTCGCAAGAAAGCCGTTAGTCCATAGTTTGCAGTTGGGTCCTAGCATAAACATAAAATGTTCTGTTGGGAACAAGCCTTGTAGGATGTTTATTGATTCAGGCTCAACCGTGACGCTTGTTAAGAGGAGTTTTATACATGGGGTAAAAACTAGATTAGAACCAGCTCCAAATAACTTTAGATTATTTACAGTTACTGGAGATGAGCTGATGATTGAGGGAATGGCATGGATAACTTTCAATATTTTGAACTATCACTACCCCTTTTATTGTGCCGTGTGTGGTGATAATGCTGCTTTTGACACAGAGGTGCTAATAGGGAGCGATTTTATGGTCAAATATGGTGTTGATGTGTGTGTGAGTCAGAAACTTATTAGAGTAGGAGATATTGAGGTCCCCTATGCAGAGAGGTCTAGAGGACCGGCGTTGGGAATAGTAATAGGAGAAAAGTATAGATTGGGAGATGCAAGCTCCCGAGCTCGAAATGGCGGCCCCTCTCAGAGAAATCCGTTGGCACATGAGCCCCTGTTGGGTGTAAATGGGACTCATCACCCCCTTTCTGCCCAACAAATGAGACGCAGTGAGTCAACTGGAAAACTGAGACAAAGAGATAGCAATGTTCGTACTGCATACGAATTTTGTCCTTCTCCTGCGCCCCAGATTAAAGCTGCTCGAGACAAGGGTGGACGCACCCTGGATACACCAGCCCAATTAAACGATATTCTCCTTTGCACCAGGAAGGCTATGACTATTCAGCCCCAAACGATTAGTTTTGGTTTTGTAGGACTAGGTGACGCGGAGCTCAGTACTGGCCAAGGCCTGCTAGAACCGGTCGACCTACCATTCCCAGATGTTGAGATTAGCAGTGCTGTATTTGATTTAACTCGAGATAAGTGTGTTCCCGTGCAGATTGTTAAGAGGAGCAATGAACAAATTAAGTTGTCCCGAGGGATTGCCCTGGGAAAAATAGAGTCTGTATATAAGTTCCGAGAGTCGCCCCTCCCCGCTGAAGATGAAGATAAATTGGTTGGGCTAGCACTAGACTACCCCCCTATTAAGGAGACCCAGAGTGGATTGGTAAGGCAGGTTAACGCTGGTTCGAGGGAACCAAGCACAAAGGAATCATCTAGAGGAGTAGAGGAGGACATGATAACTAGCCCTATAGATGTAAAAGAGGAGATGACTTATTTCGATTTTGTAGAAAATGCTTGTGAGAGATCAGAACTAGCAAGTTTATTATCCCTTGATCACCTAGGCCCAGAGGAACGCGCTCAGTTAGTACGACTCATAGATTCATATCATGATGTTTTCTTAACCAAGGGTCGAAGATTAGGTTGCACTGATAAGGTGGAGCACTATATTGACACGGGTGATGCGCGCCCTATTTACAGACCCCTTATCGCGTTCCTCACAGTCAAAGATCCGTACTCCAGGAACAAATCAATATAATGTTATCTGAGGACGTGATTGAACCTTCAAATTCCCCGTGGTCGGCTCCTTTAATTTTGGTGGCGCAAAGAAAGACCGACGGTGCTATTAAGTATAGGCCTTGTGTTGACTATAGGGCCTTGAATTCCGTAACCAAAAGAGACGTTTTTCCCTTGCCTAATATTCATGAAACCTTCGATGTGTTAGGTGGGTCCCAATATTTTAGTATTATTGATATAGCTAGTGGATTCTGGAATGTACCCGTTGCCCTTAAGGATAGGGAAAAAACAGCCTTCTCAACACCAGACCATCATTATCAGTTTCGAAGATTAGCGTTTGGGCTCGTCAACGCGCCTAGTACATTTTGCAGGCTCATGACTAATACTTTGACTGGCTTGATAGGAAAAATTTGTTTCTGTTATTTAGATGACGTAATAATATTTTCACAAACCAAGAGTGAGCACCTTCAGCGTTTAGAACGGGTATTAGAAAGGCTAAGGGAAGCCAAACTGACTATTAGGCCCGATAAGTGTAGATTTCTGTTACAAAAGGTGAGATATTTAGGATATGTTGTCACACCAGCGGGGATCGAACCTGACGATTCCAAGGTTGAAGCAATAAAGAAGTACCCCCGTCCAAGAACTGCGAAGGAAATACGTCAGTTCCTAGGACTAGTAGGATTTTACCGGCACTTCATCCCAAATTATTCTAAGCTGGCTAAGCCACTTACTTCCTTAACGAAGAACGAGGCAAAATTTGTTTGGAAGGACGAGGAAGAAAACTCTTTTGAAACCTTGAGACAGAGTCTTTGTTCAAAACCGGTTCTGAGATACCCTGACTTTAATGAACCCTTTATTGTCACGTGTGACAGTTCAGGGACCGCCATAGGTGGCGTGTTGTCACAGAAAGTTCAAGGCAAGGAACACCCTATATATTTTTTTTCGCGCCAGTTGAACAAAGCGGAGATAAATTACTCCACTACTGAACGGGAGTGTTTGGCCGTTGTGTTTGCTATCAAGAAACTGAGATGTTATCTGTATGGTCGAAAGTTCAAGAGTGTGACCGACCACCGGCCTTTAAGGTGGCTCTTATCTCTGAGGGACCCTAGTTCACGCCTCGCTCGGTGGGCTTTGTTGCTTTCGGAACACGACTTTGAGATTGAGCACTCTCCAGGTCGATATATAAGTCAAGCCGATGCGCTTTCCAGAATACCTGTTCACTCCTTGACCCCTGGCTATGAACCTGTCTGGGATCGAGCACACATACGAGAGGAACAGCGCAAGGACCCTAAACTAACAAATGTCATACGTGTAGCTGAACAGGGAAATAACGGAGGTGACTTTTACTTAGATCAGGAAGGTCTTCTTTACAAACAAAGGAAACCAAATGAGCGAAGAGACCGCCTCGTAGTCCCTGCCTCCATGACTTTTAAGGTTATGAGTACATATCACGATCTCCCCTTTTCAGGCCATCAGGGCGTTGCAAGGACCTATGATCTTGTTCGATCTATGTTCCATTGGGATTGCATGTACAGGGACATAAAACGGTTCTGTCAGGTGTGTGAATCTTGTAATCTAAGAAAAAATCCACCTAATTTGAAACCAGCCCCCTTACAAAGATTTCAAGGCGTTAACGTCCCCTTTCAGCGGGTCAGCATGGATGTGGTAGGCCCTTAACCCCACAACAAAAGGAAACCGGTACATACTTACCTTTCAGGATGCCTTCAGCAAGTATCCCGAAGCAATTTGTTTACCTGATCAAAAGGCTGAAACTATAGCTAAGGCTTTTGTGACTGAAATCGTTGCTAGGCACGGAGTTCCCGACAATTACTCACAGATCAGGGGAGCAATTTCACGTCCAAATTAATGAAAGAAGTTTGTTCACTTTTAGGGATACGTAAATTACAGACCACCCCTTATCACCCAGCGTGCAATGGATTAGTGGAGAGAAGTCATCAAACTTTTATAGGCATGATATCACATTTTGTTGCTGCTGACCAGAAAGACTGGGATGATTTTGTCCCTTTGCGTTGCTCGCCTATAGGAGTACTCCACACAGTGCTACAGGAGAGAGTCCCTTTTTCCTTGTACATGGTCGAGACATTGAGTTACCCTTTGATGATATTGTGGCCCCTCTGAAAATTGATTACTCATTAGGTGAGAGTTATGCAACTGAGGTGAGACTCAGACTACAGGCCGCTTTCAAGAAAGCACAGGAACAGTTAGCCAAGTCCGCTGACCAAAGAGAAGTGCAATTCAATAAAAGGTCTCGGGAAGTTAGGATACAATTAGGAGATAAAGTTTACCTCCGCAACCATGTTGTCCCGAGAGGGTTAAATAAGAAGTTTGTCGCCAAGTGGACTGGACCATATAGAGTAGTTGAGCAACTTGGTCCCGTTACATTCAATATTAGGGAGATCTATGGAAAAAGGACACAGATTGTTCATGCGAATAGACTAAAGGTCCAGCGAGGTCATGACGTAGCTCGGACAGGGCAGTATGATGCCGACCCTGCAGTCACGAGAGATCCTCAGGCACAGGGCAGAACCCCTTCTAATATTGCTGACTCAGTCCCTGACCATTGGTACCCCGACTTTCAATCAGAACCCCGACCACCACCCCCCCAAGTGCGACAAGTAGAAGACCAAGGAACCCCTACTATGAATCCAGAGCCGCCAACCCCCCCTCCCGGTATGCTTTGAGAAGCCGAGGACCAGTCCAGAACATTCCTTGGGTTTTGTCTGATAGAGAGATGAGACAGAAACCCCCTGTCTAATACAGAAAGAAGCTTGAGTTAAGGAATAGGCTGAGGATGTGATTATTATTGCCCAGAACCATGGAGCCCCATGTTAGCTGCGCTATTTAGTGTTACAGAACCGTGACCATGGAGACATGGCTGCGCAAGATCTTGATTGTCGGCGTTTCCTGTTTCTTCACTGCATCAACCCAGGAACCAACTTTGGACAAAGGGATCGTTTTCGTCGGCAAGGGTAATGTACTCCTCACCAGTGATTTTTGGCATTTGGTAATGGACCTAGATATAGGGTACTATGAGAACACCGTCGCCACATTTGCTGGGTACTTATCTAACGTGGAGATGTCAAGTAAGGACACTAGTAATGATCCGGCTAGATGGGTCCACAGCATTATAGGGAGAGAATTGGATGTGTTGACTAGGGAAACTCAGAAGACCCTGACGTTGGTTAAAGGACTTCGCAGGACACTCCAATCTCCTAACAGGTCCACCCGAGGTTTAGTTAATGTAGGCGGAACCATTTTGAAGTATCTTTTTGGAACGTTAGAAAGCAAGGATCTAAGGACAATCAATCGAAAATTGCATAGGTTGGAAGGACAAAATGAGGGAATTATTCATGTTGTAGATGACCAAATTACCTTCCTTAATGATACAATTAGAGTGGTTAAGCGAAATTCTCGGATGATAGAAAAGCTAACTGACGTCACCAGACTGATGGGCGACCAATTAATCCAGCTAAAGACTCAAACCCTGAATGAGTTGGTTTTGTTGAATAATAAGGTAGATGCTTTTTTTAATATTAGTTCTACTTTGAGAACTTTAGAGACAGTACTGAGTGACATTCGTGACGAGGTTAGTTTGTTTACACAAGCATTGGATCTTACCAGTATGGGTAAATTGTCATCTCACTTTATTTCTCCCACTCGACTGCTTCATATCCTTTCAGAAATCCAGACTAGGTTACCTCTCGATTTATCTTTGTTAACCCCATTAAAGTTAGATGGAATATATCCCTATTATTCGATCATTGAGGTTCATGCTGCCTCGGTGAACGGAAAGCTAAGGTTGTACGTGGAAATTCCTTTAAAAGCACCTGGCAGGCACTTCCAGCTGTATAGAGTTCTTAAGTTACCTACGCTGGTTGGTACCAATGGCAGTGCTCTTTATATCCCTCCCCCTTCTCCCTATTTTGCCATCACGGAAGACGGTCAGTCGTATCTGGAATTTTCTGTAGAGGAATTCCTTGAGTGTTCTGATCAATTAATCCGTATCTGTCCCCAAACAGGCCCGTGAGAAACCAGGTTGAGAATTCCTGTCTTTTCGCTCTATTTACAGGGAGATCAGACTTGATTGCCTCATTATGTGAAACCTGCTTACTGAAGTCATTCCCTCCCACCTTTTATAGAGCCCACAACTCAGACCTGTGGATATATAGCGTGCCCCACAGCGTTCGATTGGTGCTGAGATGTTCTAATAGCGTGAGTAACCGATCCTCTCCGGAAAGCCATCTCGAATTACCTAAAGGAACAGGTACCTTTGAGGTCATGTCTAGCTGTTACGTACATAGTGACGAATTCACTTTGTTTCCTCATATAGTCGGGGAAAATGAGATCAACATGTTACCTGCCGAAATATATGTTCCTCCCATCAAGAGTTTGAGTTCTATTCATTCGCATGAATTTGAATCATTCTGGAAATCCAATGACTCCTTGGAGTTCGTTCAGGTCTTGAACCAAGCCAACTACGCGGATGCCCCGGCTTCAGGAGTGTCGCTGAGTAAGTTGAGGGAGAATTTAAAACAATACCGATCGCAAGCTGACCTTCAGAAAGGAGTTTCATACTGGCGGGCCCTTACCTACGTTCTCGCCACTTTCGGCGGACTCTTTATAATTGGTATTTTTGTGATTATGTACCTCAAACTTTCCCCTGGGAGAATTCTAGGGTCAGTCACGGAGACCTTTTCAGCAACCACCCCCGCTTCCCCGACCTATACGTCGTCTGAGAGTCAATGTGACGTATGAATAAACCTGATGGTTGCCCCGTCCTAATAATTGTTACGGTTTCATTGCACATTTCATCATTTGTGTCCAAATAATTTTGTGAAAATGTTAATCACAGAAGGTCCTGGAATCCTTTGCGGTGTCATCACTAACGGAAATAAAGAAGGCCACCCGAGCGCTCCATGATGGAAATGAGGATCGACCCCGGAGCTCCAAGATCGAAAGGGATCAGGTTTGACACCCCTCACGATGACTTGTGACCCAGGTAACTCTGTATTGTTCCCTACTTTAATTACTGATTAATTGTCAACTAGCCGTCTAGTTAGCCAAGGATATAATGTTGTTCTCCTTACTGATAAAGAGTTCTTTACTTTAAATTGATTAAGAGGGAGGCTAACCAGACACACCCCGTTGTTTAAATGGATGCCGAAACGCTTCATACATTTCTGTATGTTTCTTATTGGGCTAAGAGATGTGTATCTTGAGCCAATAGCAGGTTCTTATATTCAGACCAAGGTTACATTGTAAGAATAATTTCAGATATTGTGTAGAATAAATGTGGTGGAAGGATTAAGGCCGAACGCTAAACGAGCAACCCCAACTTATAGCTGAAGAAAATAAAAGTAAATTAATCATGTAACTATGAAGGAGTTGTAACGTAATTAAAGTAATGAATATCATCAGTGTATATATATATATATGTATATGTAAACCAAGATGTATCTAGCTTTGTGTGGAAACTGAAGCAGAAATGATAAATTGTTTTATTATCCTTATTATTAATAACCAATGTGGGTATGATAACATATGCTGTAGAGGTTGATTGCTATCCACGTATATAGGTGTATATCGTATGATCATTAGTGTAATAAACTTAAGGTTGCAACCTAGAATAAATACAATCTTACTGTTGTGTTAACAATATCTTGTAAATAAAGAAATATTATGTTGTTGTTGTTGAAACTGACATCTGCCCGATACGATTGTAGTCTCAACAATCCAGAAAGGAGTTTGTTCTTGCTCCAGTCAGTCTCTGCAAATGTTAGAGTTTGGACGGCTGTGCTGTTTTGTTGAGCAAGGCCTTGTGGGCAGCTCATCGGGTCAACGCAAAACGTGTTGTTGTCATGTAATAGACAGGTGTTCTGTATAAAATGCTAGAGATGTTAGGATAAAAAAAAAATTGTTAAATATACATATTAAGTTGTAACCCCCCCCCCCCCCCTTCTTCAGGCGTGCACTCACTCCTGAAACCATGGACGGTAAATTGAAACTGAAGTTAGTATTGTTTCAATTTTATTTATAGAGATAGACCAGCACCTGGATGAGAGTCACGCGACCAGCCTGCACCAGTCTGGGGAGAGCCGAATCTGACCTGTCATTGATGGAATGGCGCACCCCATAACCTTGCTGAGGTGACCCGATTGCGAGAAGGAGAGAAGGACATAACCCTGGAGGAATAGTCAATGGGACAAATGATTGTAGACCCATCTATACTAAGGGTCATGCTGTAAGAAGATCGCACGACAAATATTTCGTCGCCAGATTCCCGAACGGTGTCCCCACGGTTTGACGGCCCAATATGTCGGTTTGGGAGTGTGACTGTATAAATGATGTTGGCCTCTCCATGAACTGTGTTGCAGTAAGCTAGGTACGCGCGCAAAACTTTTAGGCTTGTCTCCATCCGGGTATTTCAATCTCTATATAATCAAAAGGACCGCATCAGTGAGTAACGAACTAAAGATCTTGAATGACATTGTTGTTAGTAGGATTTGTACCAGGAACTATGAGTGCTATTGAGTTTTAAAAGACAACATGTGTACATTGTGAAAAAAAAAAATTGATCAAATTGTGTAAAGAACACCTGAATTTATAATCTATATTAGTACTAATAGAATAGGTAGTGACATCACGTGACCTTACCCATGAGAGGAGATTTCTTTCAATATTGTATGAATTTTTTGATCTTTGCTTTAAATTTCCTGGATAAAATTGTCTGTAAACTTAGTTCTCCAAATTAATTCATGTCTTTGAGAGCAATCTCCTGGGTAGTTAGTTTGTGAGTGATGATGATTGTCTTGTGTATAGAATTATGAATTGTGATGCAATGTTAACTCCCAAAAGATATTCTTGTTTTCTTAGCTAGGAAACGCAACTTTTATATTGTTATCAAAATGTTGTGCCAACAATGATATAGCGCATTTACTCAACAAGACCAGATAACAGTAAAATTATATATGATTTCTGGATATTACTTGTTCTCAGAAATTTAATGTTGTAGAATTTATACTATTATATGAAATATTGTGAGTCTATTTGAACAAATTCTGAAAGTTACGGATGAATTAGTTAAATCGCATTTTATTACGGTCCAGTAAAGATTAAAAGGCAGTGCTCTAATTTGTTATCATGAACCACTGATTTAATACATCGGACTTGAGTGATATCAACCCACCGGATATCATATATGTTGTTCCCTTGTATAAATCTTGGGCTGACTAACCTTGTTCATGTATAATGTAAACAGACAAACTATATTGACAGTGATGACCTGTTCAAATATTAGACAAGATACATTTACTAGAGTATGCTACCGCTTATACAAGGACCCGTAAATAAGCTGATAGCTGGTGTTTCAAGACCAAAAGACTGTTGTATTAAAAAAAAAAAAAATCTGCTTCTCTTTAACAATTAGAAGAATTATATTAATGTACTCCTTGTAATTTCACTTAATTCTAACCTAGAAGTTTTGTGTTGATTAAATGTTATTTCATGGTGTTGTAACATGTGGAAACTGGTTGGTTATCTTAAAATGTAAGTGGTGTTGTGCGCTCAATGTAATTCCATCATAGTGTTAACAATTGTTTATTTCCATGTCTAACGAATCGCAACTTTTGAAAAAAGTTCTATCGAGATAGAAACTTTTTCAAAAAGAAGGGTGCATTGTGACACGAGCCCAAGGACCTCCTTAGAATACCGTCCCATGTTTAGTCATTATCATTTTTTTCTGGCTGGACTATGACTCCCCCGACATCACGCGGTTTGCACAGGATCATGTAGTCATGTGAAAATAAAACATTGATATTTATTCAGGCCAATTATATATTTTTTTAGGCCTCTGTTGTTGGTTCCGCCCTAACAGAGTTCGTTATCTCAATGTTCTTTGGGGCGTGGAATATCAAAAGTTCAATTAAGGTAGAGATATATAAAAGACCCGATCTAGGAACGGCGCGGTTGGTCGTCGCCTTTTAGAGGGGTACTCATTGTTCGAGCGTGGTCTTTCCGTCCTGTCACCCTGCAACCTCACCAAGTTATCATATGTAAGTACCACACCACTAACTTTAATACATTGTTACCATCATTATGTAATTCTTTTTTTGTCTTGAATATACTGTAATACACATTGTTCCACTGACATCTTTTGACGCCCGCCTTGTCCCAACTCCCATCAGGATCGGATCCAACTAGTGTGGAACCCATGATATGCCTCGTGGATTAACCACGCTACCGTCTTCCGTACTAGTTGGACGCATACGCAAGGGTCGTATGACACTTGCTTCATCCTTTGCTTTATATAGATTAAATAATGTATTGATTTGTATATTTTTGTGTAAAGTTTAGTGATATCTAATTTTTTAAAATATGTATTTCATCTTCATTTTTGAAAGAAAGATTTTTACTATAAAATAATGAATCGAGGACAAAAATGTGCATACCAAGCTTGCTCAATTACACGGTGTACTTATGGTAATTTTTCCTAAATGGTTTCCCGTTTTTCCACGCAAACGAGGGTACTTCTCATAATTCTATCTTCCTCATACTTGCCTTCTAATTGCTATTAAATGCGGAAAGCATTGACTGGCGTGAAGATACAATGAAAAAACAACACTACTAGAGCTTACTCTATTTACTTGAAAAACATATTTTAGACAGTGAGAATACATCATATTCAAATATAACAAATGTACATTTTTGTATAATTATAATTACATTTAAACTGGAATTAACATTTTTAAGATAAATACTATACTTACTATATTGAATTAATAATATAAAATGAGATACTCCTTTAACACACTGGCTCAAAAAGTATTCATTATTAACATTATATATATAATCTAAACCTTTTTTAAAGGGTTTTGAACTAAAAGTATAGTACCCTTTAATTAAATAAAAGCTAATGGATATACTTTTGATTTTTTCACTTGACGAGAAAAAGGGGCATTATAAGTTCATAAAAACCATTGAAATAACTATCATATTTTATAAATTAATTATATCTATGATAAAATGACCTCTCACTAAGCGTTTACTTAGAATCAGTGGCGCACTCAATGGGGTGGAGTAAACGGGGCATCTTCCCCCATGACCACTAATAATTTCAATACAAACATGAATTATTTACTTTATAACTAAAATATTAGACACAGAAGATGAGTCGTATACATAGGCTCCTTTTTAAGACTTGGTTTAAGACTTTATATTCAAAACACACACACATATTAAAAGTGCCACTTATATTCTCATTTGAAAAAACCACAACCATAGTAACTTCCATACATTGTATACAAGAAAATGTATATAACTAGTAGCCACCATTCTGGTAATTAAGTTCGTTTTAGTTTTTAAGTCTCTTAACACAAGATATGGGTTATTACACCGAGTACCTCACTTATAGAGACTTCAGAATCACTGGCATCCCAACTAATTTCGGTTAAAATTAATACTAAAGTACTTCGAACTGACAAAGCTACCAGAGCGTGTTATTCAACACATTAACATATATTGACTTAAACCAGGGGTTCTCACATTTTAGACCGAAGGAGCCTTTGTACCAGAAAAAATGAATGGCCGAACTCTCATAAAAATATTTACACTAGTACTATGATCATTCAATAAAGACATTTAAATCTCACAAGTCTTTTATAATTTAATTCTTGAATGAATATAAAAGAAGAACTACAATACACCCCAACCTCCGTGTCACTCAAAAACAAGTTATATTTTGAATGCAATGACTTATGAGACCAGGTAGCTTACAGCGTTAATACCAACGTACCAGTTTTTTATTTGTGTACAGGTGTGTAATTTTTTTTATCACGTAATATAGAAATATTTTGTTAACAACACATAAACCGTACTAAATGTTGATTTCAATACACAGTCCGACACTTTATCTCAGTTGGTAGCGTGTTTGCATACTGAGCTAAAGGTCCCGGGTTCGATTCCCGGAATGTCCGAAAAACGTATCATTGGTTGACTGTGCTTTTCCCCTTTCACAATGATGAATTAACTGTCAGGGGGCTGGATGTTGTATTTGTTCTAGATTTAAGTTAGTTTATAAGATTCTGAGGAAATAATCTACATTCTACGGTTGGTCTGTCGCTAGTTTTATATCGAGTGTC
Source organism: Timema cristinae (assembly GCA_039000515.1). NCBI lineage: Eukaryota > Metazoa > Arthropoda > Insecta > Phasmatodea > Timematidae > Timema > Timema cristinae. The sequence continues at coordinate 107,636,175 of JBCFYV010011172.1, forward strand.
ACTCATTGAGGGTGAACTGGGAAAGAGGGAAGGGTTGATAGGGTGGGGTATTTCCACATTTTCTGCCCCCCTCCCCCCATCGAAATGTGCCTTCCTCCAGTTTGTTAAACTTCCCTATGATATACTTGAGTTTGAAGCTGAGAGATGGTTTGCATCAAACTTCAGAAAGATTCTATAACAATATATTATTATTTCTAAATGCTTAAGGGTCACCCCAAATAGCTTTTAGTGGCATTCCATTTTCAAATATTTTCCACTGGCTTGGAGTCAAGCACCTAAAAACTCCTTAAAAATAGTTTTTTTTACAAACTACCTCGCCCGACACTAATAAAGCTTCACCGATACTCTTGATAGTCATCACAATAGTATTTTTTTTTCATTGTGACTTACTACCCGTTTGAGTTGTACACATACATCAATTTACCCTAATGAACCAGGAATGAGGAAGGTGACATTTTAGATTGAATGTACCTACATTTGCATATATTGAGAGTGGGGAACCATTTTAGGGAAAAATACCCTTGTTACACCCGGCTGAGATTTGAACTTTAATCTTTGAGGACAACTTTATTTCCAACTGAGGGAGGGGGGGGGGGGGCGGTGGGGTGGTATAGGTGGAGGACACACATATTATCACCAACTTTGAGGAGGGCATATATTATTACCAACTTATATAACATAAATGTAGCTGAATCTAATATTAACCTTTAAATATATAGTTTGACACACTTAGTTGAACATTAATATAAATTCAAGATTTTCACTATAATACAAAATGGTTTATAAATAGGCCTACTTACAAGAGGGTTATTAAATTTATATTGAAAAGTTAACAAATAATTTAAGTAAACATTTACGTCACCAAATACCTTAATGCTTTCATTAACTTGCGTACTATATACATTTGTTCATGTACTACAATAAACTATGTTCTTGTACAAAACATATTTATGTGTGTCAAACAGCCACGTGATTTATTAAATTTAGAAATAATGTTTCTAAAGTATGTTTTAAGATGGCACGGATAACATAAAACTATATCCACCTTGCATGGGGAGATTTCTCTTCCAGACTACTGTCCACATTAATGAAGCAAGATCGATTTGTTTAATAAGGTTATAAAATGCATATGTGAAATCTTGCAGTTAAGTAAACTATTTAAACAAATCATTCAATTCACTATAGAAGAGGACTTTTCCATAAAGTAAAACTATTGGGGGTGACATGTTTACCCGCCATGAAATCACTTACTATTTGTTTCGTAAATCTAATACAATGCCTAGATTCACGGGTGATATTTTACCCTTGGATAACATTTTCGGAGAAACCACAAATAAGGGCGATTTTAATTTGCTTTTTTAAGGAAAGTACAGCAGTTTATAAGATGACCAAATAAATCTTAGAATTTGAAATTTCTCAGTGAGTTGAGTAATGGTGGGAGGAAGGGGAGTTGGGAAGTCAACATTTCCAAAACTAATATATTTAATTACTTCTCTGCATTGTAAATAATTTAAATTTATTAATTAGGTACGGGAAAATATACAAATATATATTTACATAATAATAATAATAATAATAATTATTATTATTATTATTATTATTATGATTATTTAAAATTTCATTCTGAGAAATAGTGGTGATGGAGTATAATAGAGAAAAAAAAAAAATTGAGATGAGGAAAAATTTTTTTGTTTGGACAGATAAATAAAAATAAATCAAATCCCAGATAGCCAAAATAACATTAGACTCTAAATTTCTCAAAGTGGGTTGGGGAATGGGGGGTTCAAAATCTACAAAATTAATAGAAACTACTACATTTCAGTGCAGTGTCGTTAAAAATTGAATTTTGGCATGCCTGTAAATGCACCACTCCAAATAACTAATAAGTCTGAACATTTTAAAATGTAACTCCATGAAATCAAGGAAGGGGCGAGGGGAGTTATAAAAAAAACCTTTTATCTATAGTTGAAAATCGAAATTTGGCTGGCAGGTAGAAGTACAACTATAGATAAAGAAATTATTCTTAAAACTATGTGTTTAAATGGGAGTTAGAGAAATTAAGATTGGGGAGGAGAAGGGAAAATTTTCAAAAACCAATAGAAACAATTACTAACAGAACAATTTATTTGATAAGCTGAGGTGTATTACTAGAGTGATTCTTTCAAATTAATTCATGTTTAGTTAGTAAATTTAAACTATTTCTTTTGGTGTTCATTTCAGTAATGTCTCCGCGTAAGCGAGCAAATATTGATGCAAAGACTGCATATATAAATATAAATATATATATATATATATATATATATATATAATAGATTTTACTTCTTATAGGTAGTAGTTAATTTGTGGCTTCATCAACATACAAAGTTTTCACCTCATACTTGTCTGAAATTGTATTTTTGGTAGTTTAGATCAGGGTTTCTCAAACTGCGAGGCGCGAAGGGATTTCAGATGAGGTGTGAACCAATTTCTCACTTCTTTCGACTTGCCTAAATTATGATTGACTAAAAATTTAATATTCTGTTTGGCCTATGAAGCAATAAAATTAATTAATATCTTACAAAACCTTACTATTTTTATAAACTTCTATAAAGCTCTTATCAGAAAATAATTAAATCAATTAAATAATAAATGTCTCATTTTTGATTTTAACGTAAAAAAGTTATTTTATTCTAAGAATAAGAGTCTTAACAATTAATTTTATGTTCATATAAGGCTCAAGAGTATAGAGTTTGAGAAAACCTGGTTTAGATGATTTGCTAAAAATAAGATAATTTACCCAACTTAAATGTGAGCGAAGCCGTGGGCAAACTCGAGTAACTTAATATGATTATAAAAAAATGAATAATTGATTAATTCATTTAGCAAAATTAATAAACAAATATACTTAGAAAGACTGATAAAATATACTTTGGCACTTAATTCAAAATAAAACAAAATTATTAAAATGGTGTGACCACATGTATGTGCTAATTAATAAAAAACGGTACGGGTACAAAACTTTTTATTTCTGGTACAAAACGGTACAAAAATTAGTATTTATTATTATTAGCACCACGTCTTACTACCCGTTCGGGTTATACGCACTTACGCTAATGTGTAATGGTAGGGTGATTGTGAGATGAAATGAAGGACCTACAGTTTAACGTGGAATCCGAACCACGGTGGCGGCCTGGCCCTCCCCACATTCACAAGATGGCTTGTCAAAATCTAGTACAAAACCTTGGCAATGTAAAAAGTTCAACATACAAAAGTGGTACTACAGGTTAATGGACGTGCTGCTATACCTTGGGAAGTAGTAAATTGAGAAAAGACATATATTTTGAACAGTAGAAATTTACTATTTAACTAAACACTACACACCTCGCCATCTATTAGCATCACTACAAATCATAACGAATGTTTCCGGAGACAGCAAAACATATTTTAATAAATGGTCTAAAAATTAACTTTACAAAAAGTCGTTTGGCCTAAAAGGCATTTGGCCTAAAAGGCGTTTGGCCTAAAAGGAATTTGGCCTAAAAGGCATTTGGCCTAAAAGGAATTTGGCCTAAAAGGAATTTGGCCTAAAAGGCATTTGGCCTAAAAGGCATTTGGCCTAAAGGCGTTTAGCCTACACTTTAAGCCAAATGCCTTTTAGGCCAAATGACGGGTACCCGTGGAATTGTTGAATGTTTAGAGATAGTGAGTATTGTTCCATGAATGGAACATACAGAGTTTCAACAGTTTTTTTTTACATAGGGCTACTTATGGTTGCAGTACTAGGAAATAAGCGAGTAAAACTATTTATCTTCATAGAGTAAGTATGTTAAGAAAAGGAAATGCAACCGTGTTCACCGGCGAGAAGATCACACTTTGCGTACGCGTGGGGTAAGGGTTCGGCCAGACTGACAAGCGTGCGCGTAAGCGACTGGGTGGCCAAACTGGCGAGCGCGCGCGTAATTAGCGGACCCTAGTTAGATTATTATTAGCACCGCGTCTTACTACCCGTTCGGGCTATACGCACTTACGCTAATGTGTAATGGTAGGGTTATTGTGAGATGAAATGAAGGACCTACAGTTTAACGTGGAATCCGAACCACGGTGGCGGCCTGGCATTCCCACATTCACAAGATGTCTTGTCAGAGGTGAAGGAAGGGTTTGGAAATAAGATAAATCTGTGCCGGGACCGAGGATTGAACCCCGGCTGCCAGCACAGAAGTCTGACACATTACCCCTAGACCACTAGGTCACCGCCCCCCCCTCCCCACTAGTTAGAGAAGATGTATCTGTCAAACACACTTAGTACATCTCTGCTCCTCGAAAATTTTAACGTAAAAAGTTATTTGTATTTAAAAGAATAAGAGTCTTAAAATTAATTTATGTTCGTATAGGTCAAGGTATGAGAGTTTGAGAAACATGTTTGGATGAATTTGCGTAAACTCAAGATACTTTACCAACAAATGTGAGCGAAGCCGTGGCCTCGAGTAACTAATATGATTTTAAAAAATGATTAATTGATTAGTTCTTTGCAAAATTTCCAAAATATTAGAGATGATTAATATACTTTAGGCACTTATTAAAATAAATAAAAATTTTAATATGGTGTGACACACATGTATTTAATTATAATAACGGTACGGTAAAAACTTTTTATTTTTACAAAGTATAAAATATTATTATTATTAGCACCAGTCTTACTTACCCGTTCGGGTTATAGCACTTACGCTAATGTGTAATGGTAGGGTGATTGTGAGATGAAATGAAGGACCTACAGTTTAACGTGGAATCCGAACCACGGTGGCGGCCTGGCCTCCACATTCACAAGATTTCGCAGGTAAAGTCACTCAATGTACTACAGTTAATGAGGCTGTTCCTTGGGAAGTAGAATTGAAAAGATATTTTGAACGTATATAATATTTAACTAAACACCACACACCCGCCACATAGCATCACTACAATTACATAACGATGTTTCCGGAGACAGCAAAACATATTTAATAAATGGTCTAAAATTTAATTTACAAAATCGTTAGGCTAAAAAGCGTTTGCTAAAAGGCATTGTGGCTAAAATGGAAGTTTGGCCTAAAGGCATTTGGCCTAAAGCGTTTAGCATACATTTAGTGCCAAATGCCTTTAGCAAATGACGGTACCGTGGATGTGAAGTTTAGAGTGTGATTTGTCATGAATGGAAATACAGAGTTCACAGGTTTTTTTAATAGGGCGCCTATCGTGCTACTAGGAGCACAGCCCATTACAACATTTTTCTTCATAGTAGTATGTTAAGAAGGAATGCACCGCGTTCACGGGAGAGATCACATTTGCCGTACGAGTGGTAAAGCGGAGGAGGTGTAGAAACAATAAAACAAAACAAGTGCATTAGGTCTGTGAACGAAACCCGGTCTCCAAATGACCGCGTGACAGATCCTGTTATCTTACACCAGTTCTTCGCCAGAAGATATTTACATAATCAGTTTGTTTTAGTTTTTTAATTGTTCTAATATATATTATTATATTATTATTATTATTATTATTATTATTATTATTTATTATTATTAGCACCACGTCTTACTACCCGTTCGGGTTATACGCACTTACGCTAATGTGTAATGGTAGGGTGATTGTGATATGAAATGAAGGACCTACAGTTTAACGTGGAATCCGAACCACGGTGGAGGCCTGGCATTCCTCACATTCACAAGATGTCTTGTCAGAGGTGAAGGTAGGGTTTGGAAATCAGATAAATCTGTACCGGGACCGAGGATTGAACCCCGGCCGCCAGCACAGAAGTATGACACCTTACCCCTAGACCACCAGGTCACCTTTTCTAAAATATTTGACGCACGTTTTAATTCGCGTTCTACTTTAAGATTAGCTGCTGAGAATGTGCACCTATAATAATCTGATAAACTAGATGACACCGGGTTGATTTCTTCAACAAATTTCGACACCGCGGAGTTTACTATTTTTTATTTTTTTATTTTTTGCGACGGAAGTTCCGGTGAAATAGAAGGGGAGCAGAACGAAATCCAATTTTGTTATTGCGTTTAGCCAATTCCGTTCTTCCGTCCCACCACCTCCTTCGTACAGCGATTTCTCTTTAACTCACCCCTCTCCCCTTAAAGAGTGTTAGGTTTACTATCGGCTTATAGCTCCTCACCACCCAAAACAGATTATTGCCAATTACACACCACAAGGATTTGCAATAACACCATCGTCTCTTGGAACATTCGAGAAGAAAAGCTAAACATGACTATACAACCTGGCTGTGAATTGTAAATGTTGAAAGCGTACAACCTTAACGTATAGTATAACGCGGTGATAAAAAAAAAAAAGTAAATATGACGTGTCGGAACACAATAAAAAGTTCATAAAAACATGTTCAATAAAATTGTTTCCTTTTTATTATCCTCCACGGATGTACGGAAGACTAAACCTAAGTTTAATAAAAGTTATACAATAGAATCACTTTCGAAATTGTGCTGTACAGTTCAATTTTCATGGGAAGAGCCTAAGATGATGTTGAATGTTTTGAAATATTACGCCACGCAATGGGCGCCAATTAAAGTGTTCTCGGCCCGCTATGGGCGCCGATTGAAATGATATGTTGATATTTGCCCCATGATCGAGCACTAATTAAGGTTATACGGATTTATAATATGATAATGCCCTGTGGTTGAGCACTACCTTATAACGATGTTATTTTTACGTTGGTGACGACGCGAGTATGCCTTACTGCGCACTTGCTTGCGGTTACTTGATCTGATTATTCTTATTAAATAAACAAGACTTTTAATGCTGCACACGGTTTATTTATGTGAATGCACCTTCGGCACTGAAGATGTGATATATTATGTAATACAGTTTTTGTTAAAATTGTTTTTTTGTGATATTACACGTTCCGCGTTCTGAGTACCGTGTGCTATGCTGATTTATGTTACTGCTATATATTTTACCGGCACTCATATGGATGCATACACACAAGCGGCTTATATATGACCTGCCCCTTGCCCTTGGACCCCTTGTCACCAGTGACAAAACCAACTAATAGAAAGAGCCCTGGCGACAGATGTTGTGAAGGCTAGCTTCCTATTGGCAGAAGGAGCCATCGAGTCACAAGATTTTACTAAATTCTACGGAGTTGATCTTTGAAAGAAAAAATAGGTTTTAATAGTGTAATTCATTGAAATTATTTCTGAAAAGCATGTGACTCTCCACGGATGAAGTATTAAAGGTATAATTTATATACAGATTATTGAATAAAAATACCTTCATCCATGACTTTTTAAATATATGAGAGGGGTCCAAAACAATATCATTACAAGCGCTGTATAAAATACAAACACATTATTTTGCGGCCAGCATTGATAGCATTTTACCATTTTATTTGTGTGGTTTTTCTTTAGGTAGTGATAATATCTATCGAAAGTGCCCACTGCAAATAACATTACCTAAAGTGTGAATGCGTGGAAGTAAATCTAGTATTTTATATTTAGCACCGCGTCTTACTACCCATTCGGGTTATACACTTTAAGTACTAATTACGCTAATGGATTAGGAATTGGGAAGGTTGAATTAGAGGAAGTGAACCCGCATTTGCGCGGAGAGCGAGTGGAAAACCGTTTAGGATCCCCCCCCCCCCCCCCAGTTCACCCGACCGAGATTCGAACCTCGATCTCCCCGTCCTCAGCAGTCGAGCTGAATAAATCTAGTAACTTTTCTATCTGCCAGATAAGGCTCTTCCAATGACAAATGAACTGTAGGTGTACTTTGAATAATAAAACGTTTCATTTCTACAGTTTGGATGTATAAATGGAAAGCAACGAGTTTGTATGTTAGTGTAATATGCTGTCTTTCTTTAAGTACATCATAAGATTACTATTTTAAAAGATAATTAATTTACTTTCGTGCATATTCTTAACTCACAATTATTTCTGATGAAACAATTCTACGAGAGTTTTCTGAATTAATAACAGTATGTCGTTGTATTTTATGGAATATGTTATTACATATTAATTTACTAGGGCTATCGCAAAGGTGTATTTCAGTAAAGCCTTATTAAAAACAAGTAATCGGTATTTGCAAATAAAATCATTACGTTTAGGGAGTTTTATCAAACTAGTGAGATTGTACGTTCCTACTTTAAAAATTATGCATTATTTAAGAAGTGGTTTATTATTTTAAAATATGATTACCACTAATAAGGCGAGAAAACTCAACAGGGTCCCCATAGCATTAAAAATCTTACATTTTATGTTTTATAATTTATAAAAATGTATGAAAAGTTAAAATTAGCTTGTTTAAACGACCTTCGAAATGCCACGGTTCTGAGAGTAAGGTAAATGATGAAACACTGGCAGTAGCTAATTAAGAGAGACACCAAAGAAAAATTTAAAGATATTATAAGTTTGCTTTGGTGGTTTTGAATTTTAATAGGCCTATAGAAAATTTCCTAAGACATACCACAATCCGAGGAGATTTCTCTTCGAATAGGCAGCGCTCTTAAATACACATTCCAAATTATATATTTTTTTAAAACGATGCCTTCTTTTACACATTTATCGAAAGGTACCCTTCGTTTTCCCCGAAAGGCAGAAAGATTACCTTGTTTGATTCCATTATGGTAGTGTTTAAAAGATAGGGTCATAGTATATTCAGCCAAGGTAAGAATGTCAATATTGTTAAAACACGTCACTAGTCTTCCATTGCTTCTCCTAACTGTTGCTGTATTCGTAATGTATTTCTAAGCAGAATAAAATGTGCTCCAGTCTTCAAGCAGAGTGTATTGTTAAGGAAGTGCGCTTGCCAAGCATTATAACGCTATAAAATAAAATGAGGTCCAAAGAGAACTCGACTTGACTGCACGTCAGCGTCGAGGACGAAAACCCAAGACCAACCACCCCTGCCCCCTTCTTATGGTAAAAAAAAAACCCGACAAGACCATTCCTAATAATGTGATATTCAGTCGAGTGCATCCTAGAGATTTTTCCAAGCCCATTTTGAGATTTAACATGTATTTTATTTCCAAAAAAATATGGCGATTACATCAACCTATAAAAAACGATCCTAGTCTTCGGCAAGTTTTGGGAAACCTGGTTTGATTCTGGCGTGTTGACTTAGTTATTTACTAAGTGTATAATTAATTACTTTGACGTCTTAAAAATTAATTTAATTTCTAAGTCTTGTGTTGATGTTTTGTATGTGTTTGGAAATAAAACTTTAAATATCACAGTGACCAATATAATAAAATATAAATAACATATTAGGTTTTGTATACAGCCAGTCGATAAATTACATTATTAAAGAAACTTTAATATAAATATTAGATTAATCTACATTTGGTAAAGTGTACAATATGTTCTTTCTTTCATTGAGAGCGTAACTGCCAGTGTGGGAAAAACTATTTAGGAGCTTTTGACCCAACAAATCTACAAGTTGGTCCAGCAAGGTTATACAACCCAAAGATCATTTATTTGTCATGTAATGGTTAATACGTACTAAGTTTTTACCAATAGTCAAAAGGGAACAGTTTTTATTCCAACCTGTTTACAAATATTTATATTAAAATTATATAACTTATTCATACAATGTATATCAAAATTACCAATAAATTTTTGTATTTTAAATGAGCAAACCGCAAAGTATAGTGTCATAAATATATTAAAAATGAATACATTAAATTGTATGGTGAAATTAATTAAAGTCTCAAGGTTCTATAAAACTAAGGCCATACGAAAGAAACGCAAATAGGTTAAATCTGAATAAACATAACAAAACAAAATGTAAGCCAACAAAAGTAAAGTGTGTAAAAATGTACCACTTTTAGTGAAACTATTAAAATGGCGACTAACATGTAATTTTACGAAACAGACTGTACAGTACAAAATATAGACGTTCCACCGTGATCTCCCAGGAGACCTTGAGAAGGGCCCTTGCTTCCGGCTTACTTCCGCTCAACCAAGCCAGGAAGAGATAGAGATAGAGAGAGAGAGAGAGAGGTGGGAGGGTAAAATATTTTTTCATGAGCCTTCCTTTACAGAAGCACGCACAACAAAACTCGCCCACATAAACAAATCCCGGTAATGCCTCTTCGGATCCTACGGAGACGTTATACGGACTAGGCCGTTCTGCCCCCCACCCTCACCCGCAGAATCGCACACCACAACGACACGGCAAGCATAAAACCATGCACGGGATCAGTGACATCTTCACAAGTCACAAGAGGGGCAAGTTGCCCGGTGGACCGAACTAGGACACTGCGGAGAACAAAACGAAACGTGCTCTTCACCCATCCGTGTGAGACATATCTTAGGCGAGATGGGGAACACAAGAGCAGGACAAATAGGAGATAACAATAAGGCGGGAGTTTAGGGGTGGATAAAAGAACGAAACGAGAAAAAAAAAATTAGGAATAAAAATATATTTTTTAAATTAATATTTAACACTATTTTTAAAAAATAACACAATTCGTAGAATTTTTGCTATTGAATTTTTTGACACAATCTGAATACTCATTATTTTAATGATAACATCTCTCCTAAAAAGATTGATGGTGTACCTTGTACAATTTTACAGCCTTGTTCAATGTGCTGTGAGTTGAAAAAGGTTGAGAATCGTTGCTCTATTAGATTACCGGTGTTTCAAAAAAAAAATATTGCACCGATTAAAATTATTCATAAAAAAATGTGGTAAAGAGGTTCAAATTCACAATATGAAGGGAAACGCTTCAAAGCCCTTGACCATGACGTTTTTTTTAACAATCCCTAAGGTTATTAACAGTTTAATAGGTCGTCTTACTATACATCCATTTATTCTACACACATTTTAATCACGTTGAGGTAAGTATAAGGGCAACAAATTGGGAGGAAATGTACCCGAATTTACATGAAAGGAGTAAGAAAACATTTAATAAAACAACACCTTCAGTACACCCGACCGGAATTAAAACCTCTATCTCTCAGTCATCGGCCCACCGATGCAGTTGAAGGTGTAGTTATGAGTAAGTCAGTTTTACAGGATGAGCACCTGCATTTGTATACGGAAGGGATGGGGATAGACATAGCGACAAATCTTTGGGAATAAGTCTCAAGTGTTGATAACGCAATAAGTATTCATTACCGAGTATAAAGAATTAATTAAAATTCCCCAGCGATCGCGAAGACAACAAACAAGCTACTTTATGAAAACAAGAATGGCCGCTACTTAATTCACGATAAGGAGCGGTTATGACGCAGAATCTATTGAACCTTCACAGTTCAACAGCCATTCTAAAACGAGCAGCTAATTTAAGAAGGGGGTGGAATTTAACTCTGTTAATACTTTCTACCAACAACAGATAGCAACCCAGTTTCCCTCCCGCACACAAGCTGTTCGCAACTGGCTTAAATAAAATTACGTCCGCATTAGCGGCGAAACAGATTCTGTCACTACTAATGCTTGCAATTTAGATAAGCTAATCCGAGTTATTGAGGTCGACAAGCCACCGTAATAAAGTCCCCTCTTGGCGCGACCCCTCTCTACCCCCCCATCAAAAAGTAAAACTTTGAGAGAGGAGCTTTAAATGCGTTGATATCTCGTCCACACTTGTGTGAAGCTTCTTAATGTCAATTGAATTAAAACTTATGTTATATTGAGTTAAAAATTATCATACATAGTTTTACTTTTCCTCGACCCTTCCAGAAAGAAATATTGTAGGCTAATCGTAAGAAAATCAAACTAAAGATTTTGATATATTTCAACGTTCATGACCCCCTGAAACCGAAAAAGTTGTTTTCGCGATGTCGTCTGTATGTCTGTCTGTCTGTATCTCGGCATGAAGTCGAAACCATTTTACTCATCGAGCTAAAACTTGGTATGTTGGGTTTTCATAAGGTTCCCCCGAGGCGTTTTTTTGGATTAATTATCAAACCCTAAAATTAAGGTTATTTTACTGAAGGGGAAAAAGAGAAATAAAAAGTTTTCTTTAAACCCGCTCTAACGCTTTTGATTAAATCTTTTATCCAAGTACTGTTTAATATTACAAACACGATAGCAATTATAATTTTCCCGTGAAAGTGACTTTGAGGGTACCTTGCATAAGCAAAAATTTCCAAATATGATCATATCTCTGTAGCTATTTCAAACACGAAATAAATAATTTTATTGTAAAGTTGTAGTACTATTAAAACTTAAAATCTTTTATTTGAAACATTTTTATGAAACCAATAATTATTCCCTCGATGTTTTCCTTATATACCCTTAGTGCAAATGCGGGTACATTTTATTTAATCAAAACTTCCTCATTACTACACAATTAGTCTAATTAAATGGAATAGTCCGGATGGGTAGTAAGACGCAAATAAAATAAATGGTAAGGTGCAACGCACAGTCTCTTTCTTTACTCTATCTTAAAATAGAGACAATTACTAAAAACTTTCAAGATTTGTGAAATTAAATAATGTATATTGTTGCAGAAGCACTCCACCAAACAGTTTAAAATAAATAATAAGTTACAGATTGTTACAGAAACAATGATAATAAAGGAAATTCTTGTCCACATTTTCAAAGACCACCACTATATATACATACACATATATACATATATATGCATGTCAAGTGCTCAATTTCTTTGTATTCTTTTATTTAATTTCTCTAGTGTTGTATCATTGATTCGTAGTACTATTTAAATCTAAGTTCTAATTTGTTTCCACTAACTATTTTTGTATCACTCCAGTCGGTCCACCCTGGGTATTTTTAGTTTCCCCGGTACCCTCCAAATCTGATTTTGCGTCGAAAAAGAGTGGAAAACCATTTAGGAAAAGCCACCCTCAGTGAACCGGACAGGAATCTAACCCCGATTCCCCATCTTCGTCAGTCTAGTTTAACACGATAATAGCGCGTTAGACCACGCGGCCACCGAAGTGGGTGAAGGAGGAGTCTTTTGGATATAATTGTATTCTCATCATGCCTTTACTGTGTTCAAATAAAGGAGATTTTATTTTACGTTTTGATTGTGAAAACTGTTCTACCTATGTACTCATATGAACACATCTTTTGATAACATATCTCTCTAACCAAATAACGGAACACATGGTGCCAAAGGGACTGTATATTATTACATACAATACAACAGAATATCAACTCCGGCAAAATGTATTTCTAGAATTACGAGAATTACGGAATAGCGGGTTCTAACAAAGCAAGGTAGCAACCTGTCTAGCAGTAGATTAATTCCAAGAGAAACCCAATCCCAATAACGCTGTGCGCGAGGAACAGCGACAGCAGTTGCTTCCACGTGTACCTTATCTTCCCGTAATAGACCGAACGAACCAACCGCCACTCGGAACATCGGGTGTTTTCTCCCAAACATGAGCTTCTTTCTATAAATCGCCGCGGGTTATCAGATCCTTTGTTCTGGAGAATGCGGGCCAAAGAAAAAGCAATTAGTTGCTTCTTTCTACGTGGAGGAGCAGATTGAAATAATTAGCTTGTTTTGGGAGACGGAAAAAAGGGCGAGGGGGAAAAGTTTTATTTTTCTAGATCCTCCGCAAGACTCGAGTTAATTAAACAGCTCTAAGTGCAGCCATTGGTTTCATTTTATATCTTTACTTATTTACTTCTCTAAACTTTCACGGTTGAATCTTAATATCACAATAAGAACTGATTATTGTTTCTCTAAGACATACGGTAAAGTTTTCGGGGCGAGACGGGAGTTAACGGGGCTCAATATAAAAAGGTTGCACCAAAGTTAGTTTTACATCCTTATTATAGATAAATTCCGATGGGGTTTTAACCCTGTCTTAGTACCCATTCGAGTTATAGGCATACATTAATTTCGTTTAAGGACGAGTTAGGTAGCATTTTGTTAGGAAATGTACCCAAGTTCGTGTGGATAAGGAGTGGGAAACCGTTTAGGAAAACCACCCGACGAGAATTCTAGCTATCCTCGATCTTCCTTTTATCAGCAATCTAGTCTAACACAAAAGTGACACATTACATCATGCAATTACCGATGCGGGTAAGTGCCAATGTAGTTCTTTTTATACACTAGTAGTTTAATATTTTTATTAAAATAAAGCTATTACTACTAGCTCTGTGGCAAAAAGTATCACCAAAACCTAGAAAGTTTAGTGAAGAGAAAAACTGCTAAGAGCTGTTCATAAAATGTATCTGGAACCATCCTACATAGTATATATATATATATATATATATATATATATATATATATATATATATATATATATATACGTACGTACATACATACATACATACATACATACATACATACATACATACATACATACATACATACATACATACACACATACATACATACATATACATATATACAAATATACACACACACATGAAGATTAATCTGAATTAGTACAATACAACATTCTTTGCGAATAAAAGTGTTTAGTGAAACCTTAATTTCACCCCAAATAATTAGGATACTATCGATTGAAAATTTTAGGCCAAAATAATTCTACATGATAAACTTGGTGAATAAAGTTGAAAGCAGGAGTAACAACAAATCGGCTTTCTAAAGTCGACAGCTATCTGATGAAGGCAGAAACGTGCTATTTAAGGAAATAAGTCTTGTCTTTAAGTTCCAGCTTGAGGATTTAATAAGTTAAGTCTTCACAGGAATGATGGGATGTTTCTGTTACTATCTCATTCCACCACTCTCCTCCTCTTGGTTGCAACAACTCCTTAATCCACCTGGAGAAGGCTTATAAATGAAAGCATTTTTGTACTTGCACTAATTACGTGCTCATTTACAAGTCATTTCTCGAGAAACAGATCAAATTAAGAAAACCAATATTTACAGGACGAGAGCAAAAATATCGATTAATTCTAAAAATTATATTACAAAAGAAAAAAATATACCAACTACATTCTAAAGGTGATTGACAGGATCTTGGAAAGGAGTAGCAAATGCATCTATAGTTGATCAAATCTTTTGATAGAGATACACATATAGCCCTAAATAAATTACCCACATTGGTGGGCACGTAGGATGATTTTTCGGTAAGAGGAAGGTCAGTGTTCGAATCTCAGACGGATGTAATGAAGGCAGTTTTTCACCCTGTATTGACGCGAATGCAGGTGTATTATATATATATTTTACCTTCCTTATCCCTATCCCATTAGTGTAACTGAGTGGATAGTTCGGATAGGCAACGAAACGCGGAATACAAAAAAACTATAGATAAATTTGTTTTTTATATTTTACAGCAAATATTATTTCATTTTCATCAATTTTAAGAAATTCCTATCAATAAATTAGAATGTTATCTGTTTATTTTATCACATATTTGGCATTACTTTTTACATTAATCAAATATGTCTTTAGTTGTTTTTGAAACTTAGTAAAAGTAGTTAGCTTTCTCCCCCCCTCCTATTTTCTGAAATATGTATCATAATTTACAGTCAATATCTTAAAACAATGAGTGGTCGACGTAACAGTTTTGCCACATCGTTTCTGAGAGTTATTTTTTTTATAACGCCACGTCTTTCTACTCATTCAGGTTAAGGGATGAGAAAGGTTGAATTTAGAAGACGTGTACCCACATTTACGTGGAAGATAAGAAAACCACTTGGAGAAAACAACACTCTGTGAAGCCGACTGGGATCGAACCTTGATCTTCCAGTCATTGGAATTCTACTCTAGTGCGAGAGTGACGCCTTAGACCATGCGAGCACCAAAGCGGGTGTTAGTTTGTTGTATTGACGTAAGATTGAAGAGAGTGGAAACAGTAGGCTATTGAAAAGTTATTTAAAGCCTATAAAGATCCTAAACGTTTCCCTAAGCTATAGTTTTTCGAATATAAACTTGAGATCTAAAATTCTACCCATTCGGAGTTTGAAACCAAGTTTCTCAGAGTCATATTGACTTAAAGATCCTGTCAGTATAAATCCTTTTAATCGCAGTAGTTATATATAATATATAATATATAGTTGTACCGTGAAATGTAACAATCCACGAAAACACTAAAAAAAAAAAAAAAAAAAAAAATTGCTTTGATTTTAGTGCAACGTGGTTTCCAATTTATTTTACAATATGAATAAAGTTTAGTCTTTGGATGAGTTCGTTTATTATTTAATTGACATTTCATGACGTAATGATGCATTAATGTCTGTGCCATGTTTTCAATAATAATATTAATAAGGCAAAGACTATATCATAATATAACGAGACAATATACTGTAGTGAAACAAATTGTATTATAAACTCTCTATATAGTTTATTTTGAATTTTAACGGGATGTAGGTCAACGAGTGTTTTACTTATTTAATTTGAAAAATCAGTTTCAGCAATATAATATCTGTTCATAGTTACCGCCTGGTCTTGATTAGCGTATACAAGAAGATATACATATGTGTAGGCAATGAAGTATAACGGTCTAAAAGCAGGCGCTGTCATGGAATACACCTTGGTTCACATTCACTCAATTTTTACACTTATTTTTATGAGTATTATTGTGGCTTTCAGCGCCTGAGACTTACCGATGAAAATCGTTTTAGTAACTTTTTAACCGTCAAATAAGTTCCTTACTATCTAACTAAAACTAATAATATTGCAATTTCACGGTTGATTGAGTATTTTATGACAGACGGAAAATTACTTCAAACAATTCAAAATTAATTTCCTCTGTTAGTATGACAAGCGTCATTAGAATAACTCACGTGTTAAATTGACAAAAAATTAATTGAGGGGTAAATTAATCCTGAACTGTATTTATTAGATCCTCGCTATTAATTAAAAAAAAATACTAAATTTCCAGAAAATTGGTTTTATTTAAACAAATTTAGTTTAGTTTATACAAGTAGAGAATAGAAATATAAAGCAATCTATTTTTTAATATATTTATTTCTTTTGTAAAAGAAGAGGAAACTAATTTAATTTTAACCTGCTGTGGTAGCCTATATAATTGGCATACAAGAGAAAGCATCCCGTGGATTACCCACGGTTTAACCAGTTCAACCTTACACAGTCTCTATGCCTTGGTAGCCCGACAAAGTGTGGGGCGCTCCTGTACTTGCAAAACCGCAAAAGTTCCTCGGCATCCGCACAGAGACATAATTTAATACATCTGTGAATCAATACCACGTGAAATTAACGAACTCGCTTCTCTCTCGCCTTCGATCAAAGGAAAAGTGAGAGATGAGAAATTAGGCTATTATCGCCACAAAACAGCAAAACTAAGTGGAAAGGTGGGTGCCTAAGCATACCTAATCCACCCATTCACCCCCTCTCCTTTTATTATTCATGGGTACTCTTCCGTTCCCAGTCTAAATCCATCTTCAAAATATCGCCTCGAATTATTAACTGCATGAAATGGAGTGAAAAGGATTTGTGTCTTGTCTACACGTTTTTTCATAGCTGTTCCAGGTCAATTATAGAGTTATAATATGACCAAGACATTTAAAATTACATTATATTAAAAAATGCTTACATTAAATAAATATAATATATAAAAAATGTAATATGTTTAAATATTTCAAAATATTTTAACTATAGGTATTAGGCTATTATTATTATCATCATCACTATCACCATCATCATCATCATATCATCAAGAAAAAGTTAAAATATCCCATTTTACTGTTGAAACTCGAACAACCCCATAAACTTCCATGCTAATGAAGGGGAATACCTCGAAATAACCGCACTACAAAATATCTTCTTCTATCTTCAATTTCCAGGCTCATAAAATGATGCAAGAATCCCAGAGGTCTGTGGAACTGGGTTCTATAAAACTAGAGGCATTGAAATGTTTGCCGTAAAACCCCGGAGGGGAGAGAGGGATTGAGGGGAGGGGAAGGCAAGCAGTAAAATTCGACAAGTGATCGGCGTTGAGTTGATAACTGATTCGCTCCGATACTATGTTACGTAATGTTAGTTATGTGCCAGATAAAATGGGAGTGAATGCAAAAGAAGAAGATAAGGTACATGTTGCATTTTTTTTTCCCATTTTATTCGCCAAACACCATTTATAGAAAAAGCATAGAGGGGAAATAATAATGAAGTAATAACAATTTTAATCTATGCCCAAAATCAGATCACTATGTAGACCAACCTGAACTCAGTAATTTTATGTCAACTCTTAACTTAAGTTGTATTCATGGCTTAGTTTCATCTTCTTGTTTGCAGCCTGTAGGTGGGGAGATATTCTGAAGGATTTTAATCACGACAAAAATGTGTTGCAAGCTACATTATAAAAAAAAGCTACTTATTTTTATATTTCATTATTTATTTACTATGAGTGTGTTGTTCTAGACCATCCATGATTATATTTTTTTCGTTGTTTCGTGAAATAAAATATGTTTGTAGTTTTTAGCATACAAAGTCAGCTGCATAAAATATAAAATAAATTTGTGCATAGCCATATTTAATTCAGTGTGGTCCGACTTTTCATGATTTACAGGCCAATCCGAATTACGGAGCAAACATAGCGGGCCACAGGAAGAAGCAAAAAGTTGTGATAATGGAATAAATAAGGAATATTTTTAATCTAAACAAAATTGAACCAGTAGTTGTACGAGTACAATATAGTAATATTGGGACCATACAATGATAGTAACTAAGCCTGTTTTTATGTTGCAATTTTTTCGGTAATGCATATAGGATTTACGTTTTTTCCAGTATTTATTTTTAAAAAAACTTGAAAGTGGCAGGCCAAAAGAAAGTAGGTCACGGGTTGAACAGCACTAATTTAATTTGGAAAACTAGTTTTACTTTAAAACAGAAAATCTTGAAAAAATTTGATACAAATATAGTATATTCACATATGGTATAAACATTTATATAACAGCATTCATGTTCTAATCTTCGCAAAAAGTCCCTGAACGTACAGAATAATCATCCATTTAGAGTTTAGCCCTTTTTTTTTAAAACATAAACAAATTACAAAGTAAAAATGCAAACTTATATGTATATACATAATAAATACTGTGTGTTTGTGTGTGTGTGAAGGTCTATGATGAATAGTAAATGTTCGCTTTAGCTAGAACATATTTCTCCAGAGAAATCTTTACTGTTTCCAGGAACGAACCTACATCAAGCAAATGGAATTTATCTTTCTGAATACACATTATTCAATATACTTTTATTTTTACAAGAACATTCTGTCTGTCTGTCTGGAAAAAAAAAATGACACGTATAGAAAAACGAAAGTTGCAATAGCAAAAAATGTAACGTATTTAATCATTTATAGCTCATCGTGACACAGAAGAGTTATAGTTTCAATGAAGTACCAAATCCCGTCACTAAACAGTCTGCATCTTGAAACAAGACAAGCGAAGTGTCAAAAATGTTCTTTCCGATTTCAGGTTTTAAATGGGGATATCTAGAGTGCACTTTCTGAACGTACTTACTATAGAAATATATGAATTACATAACAAATTAATTATATATTGATCTAATTGTCTAAGGCATCGTTCTTGCAATAGACTCAACTGACAATGAAGGTAAAATAAGGGTTAGAATCTCTATCAGATGTACGGAGGAGGTTTTTTCAAGAAAATATTTTTCACTCTACTCCCCTCAGATGCTGGTACACTTACTCTAAATTAAATATTCCTCTTCCTTTGTGTATTAGCATAATTAGTTCATATGTGAGGCGTATAACCCAAACGGGTAGTATGATGTGATGATGAAAAAACAAAGTTATATGGCTTATTTATTTCAAATAAGTTGATAGGCGAAGTAAACAGTAAACAATCATCTACGGGTTAGACCTGTCAAGAACAATCTATTCCAAACCCGTTAGTTATTGGCCAAGCATATATATATATATACTATCTTCTTTAATTGTACATGAATGGGGCCAGGTTTTACAAACTGTATATGAGTATGAACTGATAGCATATATATATATATATGAAGATAAATCACACAGTATTGAATTAAACACTCAAATAAGTAGTAATTGGACGACATTTTGGCTTTTCCATACTCTTGACTATTTACCTCTAAACTTAATTAAGAAACAGTTTTACTCAAATGTACTAATATAATGTCTTTATAGTATAGCCGATAGTGTTTTAAAGTAACATATTTAAGCCTTTTAATCAGGTGTTTATTTATTAATACAAGTATTTAAAAAAACTAGTATTCAATATGACTAAAAAGGGGCACCATTTTAGCGAAGTTAATTAACAAGACCACCAGCTAATCACTCGGCCCCCGCCCCACTTTAATTGTTTACTTAACCTATCAACATATTCAAAATAATATATACAATAGAAAACACACTTGTCCCAGCAGCCATTAATTCAATTTCCCCAATGGTACATTTTGTAACAATGCCAGAAAAAGAACACGATACTCTTAATTCAGTAGATTCAGCTAAGGTGTGGGACATTTGAACCTTACAGGTCAAATATAACGTTCAGACCTTTTGGAATCAACGCAGAAAGTTTTATAATCTTGAACAATAGTAATGAACACTTTTAAACTAATAAATAATAAATACATAAGTATGTTATGTTATTTAGGCCTATACTGTGACGTTATTTGCCACCCTACCATGTATTTCCCTATATTTTTTACTTTTTGTGAATAGTTTCCAATTTAATTTCGTGTGAAATTAAACACTTCAAAGTTCGGCCGCTGTATTGCCGGTCTGACAAATAATACTATTTACATCCATTCAATAAAGTAAAAGCACAAAAGAAACAACGTATAACATTGTTTTAAATAATTTAAATAAGGAATTTTGACTTAAGGAAGAACACTTACCTTTTATTAAACATATTAATTATAATTATCCTTCTAAGAAGTTTGTTGACGCTTCTTTTATTTATTTTGAATGTCGACTATGATTGATTTCAACGCATGCGCAGATCTGTCAAACAAGTGGGCGGTGCGTCTCGTGATTGTAAAAGAAGAAGAAAAGGAAACAAGGCAAGATGTAAATAACTCCAAACTAGCGCGCTTTTCAATTTTGACAGATGGAAATAAACATTTAATTCCTCAAGAAAACATTGTTCATATTCATTGGGATATATTTTAATATTTATATTAAACCTGCATTGTAATTGATTTTTTTCCCTAGTCCATAGCCAGCATTTTATCTTTTGGTTTTAATATTAGTTTTCTCTTTGGACTTGGAAGTAAAGAATAAACATTTTTAAATTTGATTTTGGAAGACTTTCGGTAGGAGACTGATCTTCTTCCTCGGTGTTGGTCTAACATGGAGCTGAATCTGTGGAGCTCTTAATTTAATTTATTTTTAAAGTGAAGTAATTGTTGAAAAGTAAAGTGTGAGTAGCAAATGGAAAGCTAAGTGTATATGCAAGAGCTAGACTGTTTACTTTTTTAAGAATTGTGGACGAGTTAACATTAATAAAGTGAAACAAATTTCTGAAGTTGGAGTTGTTTCAGCATGGACTAATTCATGGGTGAGGTCAAGCCAACTCTTCAACTTTAAAGTCATATGATTTTTTTTTTATCAAATATCAGAAATCATGTAAGAACTTTCAGAAAGACTATCTAATTCAGAGAATTAATTAACATTTTAGTTTATGTCTAAATAATAATTGTATTGATTTTTTTCTTCTTCTTTTTGTGTCAACAATACTATTTTATTTTGACAAATTAGAATTATAACAATCCGGAATTCCATAGGTAGGATTGGGATGTGGTAAAAAAAGAAACAATAATAAACAAACAAAAGTTCCAATAATTGTTATTTTAAACATTTATTTTTATTGTAGTCTAAATTACATTATATTTCAACAACCCATTTTTATTTAAATTGCTCATGTTTTATTTTAAGTATTCCCCAGTGGTCTCGAGTATTGAGAGTCGTTGTGCCACTGTCTGAATTAGCCGAGGTAAATGTTTTTTTTATTATTATTTTTCTCCTAGATCCTAGGAGTTGCGCCCAACAAAAGCACAATTATTTTACATGTTGATGTTAACTGTTGTTATGTAAACAAGATTCAGAAGACACTGATACTAGACACAGAATATTATAATATAACAATATCACAATTGTTTTTTTTCACCACAATATCGAAATTATTAATAATGCAATGCGCTTTCAAAATAATATGTACGATCTAGTTCACAAATAGTGATTGATTAAAGAGTGGGACTTAGATTATAACAATGGCAACTTTTTATGATGGGTACTGAATACAAGATAGTTTCGGGATATCAAATCTAGAATAAAATTCAACGAACCAAGATCAGTAAGTGCCTAGGCCAATTTTTCATTGGAATAATCTTTTATGACAGCTAGAGAAGTTAGTATAATATCTATTTTCACGTATTCATACGTGGAGTGATCTGCGGCTGTCATTTTTGATATATAGTACTAATACCTATAAAATAAAACAAACAAAATAGCGGCACTGTCGAGTACCCGTTTTTAAAATTCAAACCACCATGCCTTAGCTTTCTCACGCTATGAGGTAAGTAAGATAATAAATAACGGAATAAACTATCCATTTTATTTTGATAAATAAAGCCGACTCAATTTTATAGGATCCCATGGCATCAGTTGAACATATGCATTCAGACCACGATTCATCATAAAGATTTCAGAAACCCTCTATGGAGTAGTGTTTTACAAACTTACGGCAGTTACGTGTCTCTTTCGTGGCCATGAACTAGTTAACGTACCCCTTACATATCTTCATAAAAAAAAAATCAAACAAATACCTGGTAGCTTGAAGAGTATTTATAAACGGTCGTTTCGAAATGTTAATAACGCTTTAATGGAAAGTTAACTAAAGCCATAACAGAGGGAAATAAAGGCTTATTAAAGTCCATAGTATCACGTCAACATCTGAGTTAATTTATCAGACGTCTTAGTATTAAAATAAAATGTTATGCTTGATACAACATTGAGGAAAGTTGACTACCCCCGAAATCCTTCATGTATTCCTACCGGTACACGTACCACAGTTTAGGAAAAAAGGTTCTATATTATTGTATATTTCACTTTAGATATTAAAACAAAATGTATAATAAATAAATAAATGATGTGAAGTTAATTTTATTAAGAATAAATGCGTAATTTGTTGTGAATCATCTTCAAAATTAAAACTATATATCTAAATAAATAGATAAATAATAATTTGCAATCTACCCTTTTTTTTACTTGTTCGTTTAAAATAGAGGCAAAATTTATGCGATAAGGATGGCAAGATTAGTTTTTAAGAAATGCACCCACAATATATGCAATATCACCTCTCAGTGCACCCGACCGAAATAAGAGCTTTAACCTCTCGGTCAAATGAAAACCCGCTACGGGTATGTTGCGTGGCAATTATTTATACAACTAGTATTAACATTTAATGTAAAGAATGTAGATACATATATGAGAATATACATTGTTATTTACTAAAGAACATTAGATAAAAATCTTGATAGCATACAGAGCAAAAGAAAGCGAGTAAAAGAAGAGGAAAGAGCCGACGAGATGTAAAAATAAAATATCCCTTTATCTCAAATAAAGGATACGATGCCTGCAAGGCAATTAAAAAGTTCAAAAGTGAGTTTAATAATCCGTTCTTTAGTGTTTGTTTAGGTATGATCAGTTGAACATTACAAAAAATATATTTGGAATCAAATGGAGTAATTTTCCTTAATTTTTAAAATGTATTTTAAAAACCTAAAAACATATTTTCATAATCAAAACAATATTAAAGTAAAGTTTAAGAAACAAATTTAATTATGTTTAAAGAGACGCAGTAAGCAAAGATATAAGATAAACTTTTTTTTAGCACCGTGTATTACTTTAAGTTCTGGTTATACGCTTGTATACTAATAACAATAATGGTTTCAGGGATTAGGAAGATCATATTTAGAAGATGTGTACCCACATTAGCGAGGAGGTTGAGTGGACAAAACACCCTCCGTACACTCGACAGAGATTCGAGCTTCGATCTACCCGTCATCGACAGTCTAAGCTATCATGAGAGTAGCGGGTTAGACCATGCGGCCACCGGAGCAGGTTAGAGATTAATACAGTTACTGTGTTGGGTAAAACTGTGCAAAACCAAGAACTAACTTTATTCCCCCTTCAAGTAGGCTACAGACTATTTTCATAGAAATAGTCTTTTTGAAAATAAACCCTTTTTTTCTTGTCAACGTTGATCACATTTAATTATATTGTTAGTGTTATTTTATGGGTATTAATAATATGTATCAAAAGTAATAGCAGCAGATAATATGACCTGACGTATGAATACGTGAAAGTAAATTTACTAGTTTTTTAGTTGTCAAATAAGGTCCTTCCTCTCAAAATTAGAGTGTAGCCAAATTCCGCGGAACTCACTTGCAGACGAACATTTGACTTCTAAAAATATATTTTTTTTACCGCACTTCACTTCCTTTCAGTGTTATACGCATATGTACTAATTACTTTGAATGAAGAAGGTTTAATTTATATGAAGTGTACGCGTATTTGCATCGGTCAAGAGGAAAGCTTACAACCCAAAATAAATAGTATTAAGAAACTTTTATAAATAAAAAATCCCTAGTTAACGATCACCATGGAACTAATGGGAGTCATTTATGACACATTATTTTTGACATAGAAAGCAAAGGATATCTAATATTTAGGCGAGTCTGTTCCATTGTGGTGAGTAAACATATCTCAACTTTGCAAAGTATTGATGGCCTCTATCCACATATGGTCCATGCACCAGTGGTTGAGAACTGCCCTGTGTTAGTGGGTCAGTGAAGGGTGCGAAGAAGTAGTTTTGGAGTTGAAGGGGGGGGGTTGGAAGGTTTGGACTAATCACGTTCCACGTCCGACGGAGCTCACTCAGCAGTTAGGCCCTCGTCAGAGTATTCCTCCGAGAGCTTAGTCTGCAGCCACCACTGCACGACCCACCAAGATACTAAGGGGAGGGGATCTAATTACAGGATCTTCCTTCACACGTGTCGTCTTGCTTGACCTGAATTTTGGTAGAGTCTCGTTGTCTTCCCAAGGAGGTTAACTTGCGTAGATGGTCGCTCCAGATCCCGCGGCTGACACTTCAATGTTTAGTTTTAGCTAGTCCTTAATTTGAAATTAATTTTGTTAAGTTCTACATGGCCCCTCACCCACCAGTTAGCTATCTTTTCGCTATATCCGCATATTAGCACTAATTAAGAATGAGGAATGTAAAATGTATAGGACATATACCAGCATTTACACGGAAAGAGATTTAAAACCCATTTAGGAGAGACCACTTCAGTACACCAGGCCAGGATAAAAACGCCGAATTTTCTTGCTCCTAAAAAAACAGATTGGGTCAGAATGACCTTTTTGTTTGCATTCCCACCTGTGTGGTCTTGAGTTTTTCCTTATTACTGCATTTAATGATGGACTATTTACTTCTCAAATACATTTCATCTTACACAGTATCAAAGATGATTAATATTATTATTATTATTATTATTATTAGGTGTTCTGTCTTACGACAGGTGTATTACTTTTGTCAGTGAAATTAGACTGCTAATGCACCCAGCTGCCAGAATTATCTTCTTTCCTTCAAGTTATCCAATATTTTAATCCTACTCCTTCCTAAGCTCCTCTTTCCCTCAACATTGCCTTTTATGACGTGCATAATACAGTTTCTCCTAAGAATTTGTCAGTTACAATTTGATTTATAACGAAGAATCGCCACCAAAATGGTTCTCTCATCACCCACTCTTTTGGGGAGTTCTTCATTTGTCACACTGTCCACTATTAATAATAATATTACCTTAAATAAACAAAAGAGATTTAGGGTGTTCGAAAACAAAGTTGAAGTTGAAGGAGAGTGGAGAAGGTTACATAATGATGAGTTAAGATACCCTGTACTAATCACCACCATAGTTAAGTTAGTCAAACCTCGCAATTTACGGTGGACAGGACATGCAGCGTGATTGGAAAAACTATATCCGTTTGCACGGTATTGACTGGCAAACCCAATGGAAAGCGATCAATGGGAAGACCTGAAAGAGATTGGGTGTAACGAGGTGGTTTGGATAGAACGAGTTCAAGATAGGGGATATACTTTTGTAAGTGCGGTAGTGAACTTTCGAGATTCTAATGCTATTGAGAGAGAGTAAATATTAATATAGTTTTTTTTTTGTTTCCCAGCCGAATGGTAGGCCTATCAGTCTTGTGATGATATTAACCATTTCATAACTGTGCTTGTAAAATTCTTGATTAACATTACTATTATCTTTGTATTATTAAACTTTACAAGTATGTCCATAACTTTTTTACGTTCTTATATCAAAAGCAAGTATTGTAATCGTGAAAATGCTCGATTTCGAGATTATGGTGAATCTTTACGTTTTGCGTGTGTCCGAAACAAAAAAGTGGATTTTACCATTATTTTTGTCACCATGTCTGTCTGTCTTTGGCCATACATCTGAAAAGGTGTGATGGATCAAAAATTTATATCTATGTTATAGAGCAATCAATGCCTCAGGATTTTTTTTTTAATTTTGACCCTAACTCTCAAATTAAGGGTAGTTTAGGGATGAGTAGTTTTGTTGAATTCCAAGTCTTCCTAAAATAGCTGTAATGATTTTGTTTAAAAAGGATTTCTAGGGAGTGAATAAACTCTCAAAAAACACTGTATACCTAATGGGTTTTTGGGTAAAAATTCGTTAAAGGGTAGTTTATGATGACGTTTTAAAAATTTGAATATTAAAAAAATATATCTCAAGTGATTCGGTTCAAAATGGGTAAAGTTAAGATTTTTACATTATAAATACTTTTTTATACATATAATTTGTTAAAACCATTTTTATGGTTGTTTACTGATGACTAATTTTTGTAAAATTTTATTCAAAAAACAGATCTAGTGATTTTGTTCAAAAGTGGTATCGGGGTTTTATTTTACATGATCAATAATGATATGTTTATTCTTATAAAATAAATTAATTTAAGGGTAGTTTACTGACAATACATTATAGAAAATTGGAAATGCTTTGAAATTGGCCTTGAAGAATGAGTTCTAAGTGGGTATCTAGGAATAGTTTTCAATGATAAATAAGAATAGATTTTTATCTGTATAGATTGAAAATAATTTTAAGTAGTTGACAAAAACTTTTTTTTAAAAATTTTGGGAAATTTTGTTAAAAATATGTGAACAATTTGATTTAAATTTATAAATAGTGTTTTATTGTGATTTATAAAGATTATGTGTTTGTTTTTAAGAGGAAAACTTACTCAAGAATAGTTTAATGAAAACTTATTTTGAAAATTTTCTTCCCTAGTATCATACACAATATGAAAAAGTTTGCGCGATTCTGTTGTACCATTTGTTTTGTTTGTGTGTGTACATTCAAACTCATTGGTTATTTTAACGGCTCAAGATATAGACCAGGGATTGGAAAGTTAACTTAAGGAAATGCATTTGCATTAGCGTGGAAGGCTAGTGAGAAAACTACACTGAAAAATCACATATGAATACCCACCCCATGCGTACCAGGTCAAGATTCAAAAACCTTTACCTCCCCTTTATTTGGTCAGCGGTCTTTTTCAAGACCAACGACTCAGACTGTGAGATCAAAAATGCAGGTTCTATAGTTGTAGAAACTAAAGTAATATTATAAGATAAAAAAAATTAACTATTCTCTTTTGGTAGCTTTCAGATTTATAAAGTTTATATATAGAAAGGAGGTTTAATATTTTTTCACGTCACTATAATTCTAGTAATTTTCCTTAAATAAAACGAGACCAATTTAAAGCACAAACGTTTTTAGTATTTTTAAAAGGTTACTTTATTACATTTATATTTGAAATCTAAGCTTTACATATCCCCGGGGCTTGTTTTTATGGGACCTATTGTTTTGTTATTTATATTCTAGTTCGTATCAAATAAAAAATATCAATTCAGTCATTTTGATGCATTTTTCTTGTTAACGATGTTTTCCGCAAGGTGAAAGCTCGTATTAGATTATCCACCCCAACCTGTATTTCAAATGAGCTCTCTCTGCGACGTAGACTTCTTACCTTTCATAAGTCTTTAATGAGGGCCCCTAACTCGCGCACCCAATACCCTTAGGTCGGGGTGGTTGAGGGGTTGCGAGTGGAGTCTTGATTGTCAGTTTATTTCACCTGTGCCACCACTGCTGTTGCCACCGTTTAATCTGTAATAACTTCTTTGCCTTGGGGCTGCATCTTTGTCGTAGCTGGGAGCTAAATGCTCTCCCAAGCTCTTTCTTTATACGTGACCCTCTTTTCATTATACCAACCCCCTTACACGCCCGATCCTAGCATACTAACACATTTTTCTTTTCCTCAGCTCAGCGTCTAGGTCTTGTTTTAAAAAAAAGCGTTTTTTAATAAAAAATTAATCAGGAAAAAGCAAGTTTAAACAAGCTTATCACTTTTTTATACATATTCGATCGTAAAATGTAGTCACGGAAAAAAGAGCTAATTTAAATTAACTCTTTATATTCATATCATACCGGTATTTTTTTAGTGTAATCTAAGATTGTTATATCTTTTTAAATTTACTTTGATGACATCCAAGTATAATTTGTATCAATTATTAAATAAATGTTTGGTTAGATACAAACTATTTAACGTGAGAGTATCCTCCACTCGTTAGCTTAGAAATAGCATTTAGCTCTATTCAAATGGCCACCGATGAATGTCTTTTATATTATTATTATTATTAGTAGTAGTAGTAGTAGTTAGTAGTAGTAGTAGTAGTAGTAGTACCGCATCTTACTACCCATTCGGGCTATACGCACTTACGCTAATGGAGGACCTACAGTTTACGTGGGATCCAAACCACGCTGGAGGTCTGACATTCCACACATTCACAAGTTGTGATTAATACACGTCTGTCAGAAGGGAAAGAAGGGTTTGGTAATCAGATAAATCTATGCCGGGACAAGGATTGAACCCCGGACTCCCAACACAGAGTCTGACACCTTAACCTAGACCGCCAGAACACCAAATTAAATTTTTTATAAAGGAAAGTATTATTTATATGTTTGAAAGAGTTTGTTAAATATAAAAAAGATTTTCTCATACCTATAATGGACATTTTGAATAGTAAAAATGCTTTATTATGGTGAATAAAAAAACACACGCGCATCTCGGTGCAGCCCCTGGCTCGTTGAATTACGTTTCTATGTTACTTGTTACATTATGAGTGGCGTTGATACATCCTCTTAGTCTTACACTTTATATTTTATTTTTCTTATTGGTTTTTATTTAGCCCCCGTTTATATTCCTATTTTAGTTTTTCTCTCCATTGAGCTATATTTTTTTTATCTCACCGTCTATCCAACACCACTGGTTATTTCGTGGAAGTTACGATTATTTTTTCCAGCAAATATTTCTCTACTGAATCAAGTATGATAAGATCGGCCCAGCCGTGTGTATGGGGCAGAATAGTCCCCGAGATGAGCGGTCTGGTACGTATCCCGCTGTAACAGAAGGAGGCATTTGTCCGAGTCACCCCGCATAATGGGGCGCTCATTTGTTGCGATCCCAAAGGGGGGAACGGGGATAGCCTCGTGTGTGTACCGGTTACACCCCACCCCTCCTTCCACATTCCTCTTTTGTCTTACGATAGCTAGTCGTCAACGGCGCTCGAATTGTGTCGCCAGGAACAGCAGGAGAGGAGGTAGGGCGTTATTTCAAAACTGTCCACAGCACCGCTTGTCGCGTTTTACATGTTTTGGTAGAGGTTGGGTAGAGAAGGTAAGGGGGCGATTAAATGAAATGAGAGAGTAAAAAAACCAGTGTCACTAAAATAATGGAATACAAGTTTCTGGATATGACAGTTTTCATTAAAAACGTTCGGTGTGTAAACATTGTGATTATTTTTTTCCACCAGATATCCATGTATCTAAGTTTAAGTTTGCGTTTGGGAATCTGTCAACATCAAATTAAGAATAATAATAGAGGAAACAATAAAATAGTTTAGATTGCTCATATAAAAACATGTTTACTGTTTAACTTAAAAGAGTGTAGCGAGATACAGCATGGTCTCACAAAATATTAAATATACTGTAAAATAAACATCCTCAATGCTCCAGTTGGGGTTTCCCAAAGACAAACCTCACGGTTATAAAAGTTGATGATATACCCGCTAGCCTAATACTCATGGACAACTAATTTTCTTTTTTGTTTATTTGAAATAAATATAATTTATAAATTGCTTACACACTAACAAAAGGTAATATTATAATTCACACATCATCAATAATAATGTTGGAGTGGTTTCTATTTTCATTTAAAGCTTCACGAAAAGTTTATTTTTTGCTGTGCTTTGTATTTCAAACAACACTTTTTTTTTAAACATTATGTATGGAAATAAAAAGAAAAGTCATGTTTTTATTGTTACGAATGTTATTAAAATAAAGAGTAAAACTTTTAGTTCTATGAGCTGACAATTTGTTTTCTTCAGAAAGTAAAAAATAATAATATCAAGATGCATTTCATTAGCCTTTCAATATGTATAAAATAAATAGCGAAACTTTTAAAAGAATATAAAAAAAAAACAATCTTGTAGAAAATGTATACCAAGAATATTAAAAGGATTATGCCACTAGAAATGTAATATCAATACAGATAAGATTTCGTTTCATTTTATTCTAGATATAGCCTACACTACTTTAAAAGTTAAGAATATAAATTTGCATAAAATATAATGGGCCCTATGTAGTAAAAACAAAAACTCTAGATTATTAATTAGTTGTATTAGCATACAGCCCAAATTTCATAGAAAGAGTGATTTAGAAAATACAAACACAGAATTTTACTTTTTAGTAGTATTATTTTATAGGTATTGATAATATATTTATATTTAATTATTGAAATTGATGGCTGAAGTTCAAAACACTTGACGTATAAATATGTGAAAGTAAACCTAGTCACTTTTCTAGTTTTCAGATACAATTCTTGCAATGACAGTAGGACTGTATCCCTTCTATATCCAGGTTAAATCTACTGATTACTAACGAGCATGGGCATATTTGTATGAAAAGATGAACGCACATACTAAATTTAGTTTCAGACAACCCTCGGGATAAAACTAGGAGCTCTTAAGATTGTAGTAGACCTCGATGACAGGGACGGGTGTTATAATTAAATTAGTCAATAACACATTCTTTAAATTGAATGAGGCCTTAAAAATGGGAATCAAACCCAGGACCATTGGCTTGGTACGCCAAAGCTCTAACCACTGAGCTATCCAGGATTTGTCCCGTGTCCGGGGCCATTCTTCACTTATATTTTAAGGCAGAGTCTGTGATGATGTTATTATGCACCCGGTCACAGGCGATTTTATATTTACAGTTAAAAATGTTAGTAATACACGCAAATACAACGACCCTGGCGGAAAGTTAATTAATCAAATATAAAGTCTGTAACGGAACGACATAAAAAATAACTTTTTTTTTTGTGGCAGCGTTTCGCTTATTAAAACTACGGCCACACTTACGAGCTGGCCGTCGCCAACCAATATGCCAGAACGTCGAACAAAGTGATTTATATGAGAGACCCAAGGTCACTTCCGTTAGCGACCAAGTAGCTTTCGCTAGGGAAGAGTCGCGTAGTATGGCCACCCCCATAATTATATAACAAGGGATTGCGTGCTGTCACCCTAGTCGCAAGTATGGTCGTAGTCTAAGATTAGTTGACCTGTTGTTTATACTCAATTGGGGTTATTCCCCCCATTTCACGTTCATGAAAATCAGTCTGGCTTTCTATTGATTATGAACATGAAACTTTGGAACAAGCTGTATGTAATTATCTATTTATGAAGATTAAAAAAAACTAGTCTGCGTTTTCTTGGTTTTCTTTTGGGGGAAACTATTTACTTAACTTGAAAGCATGCTCACAATGAAACACCTTCCTATTTCAAATGTTTACTTTTAATAAGCCTAGAAAGTGATATAAAAAAATGGGGAGAAGTCGGAGGAGAAAACAATGAATCAAGTTTTATTTCTTCTTGCTTTCCCCTTTGCCGCAATGAAACTTTAATAACGATTCATCGCATGGGCTTCTTCATAGCACAGACGTTTTGTGGACTTACGGCTTAATGATGTTTGACTTTGTGAGGAGTTAATTTCGCTGCCAACATTCGCTGCAAGATGTAGAGACCGGTACAAAAGGTGGCTAGCTGGAAAATTATTTTTTACTTTCTCATGAAAATAAAGTACTACAACGTGTGAAAATTTTCGGCCCCAAGATTATTATGGATCTTGACATTTTATGTGCTTCCCGAACTAAAAAAAAACAACCAAGTTTTAAAAATATGTCAGTATGTCTGATTGAATATAAGGCTAGAGTAGGAAATGTTTGACGGATTTCGTTCAAACTTGTTATTTGGATAAAATATGGTCATATTTCGATCCGAAATAGTGATTTTAATTTTAGCTCTAAGGTTAAGTATTTTTTGTTGATTTTTTACTATAGCATCTTAGTATCCGTTAGGACTATGAGCATACATTAATTACGCTAATGTTGAGTAAGGTAGATTTTAGATGAATTGTAGCCGCATTTGCATAGAAGGAGAGTCGAACATTATTGGGAAAAAATCAATACAACCTATCTGTAGTCTATTCCTTATTTCGCTGTCATTGGTAAACCAGTATAACACGAGGGTCCTGCGTTAGACAACGCGACCACTGAAGTAGATAATTAAGTAGTTAGATGATGATTGATTTATTTATTAAGAAAAAATACATTTTTCAAAATGGATTTAACGATTTTGTTTGGAATTGATCTATAGGCAGTGTTTGAAATAAATAACACTGTATACTTGTTTTTAGGAGGAAACATTATTTAAGGGCAGTTTACTGGTGGTTCTAGCAATTTTGTTCAACATTTATAACTGAAGGTTTCAAAGAGTAACAAAATAATATGGTTGTTTTTATGAGGAAATGTTATTTAAGAGTAGTTTATTAATATTGAATTTTCGAAAATCTTATTCTATACGTCTACAGCTATAAAAGCACTTTATAGGAAAGTATATGCAATTGTGTTGTATCATTTATTTGTCTACTATCTATCAGCATTCGTACTTACATTACAAGACATAGGTGTTAGAAATACTGTATCCGTTCCGTTTACCCTGAAAGGTGGCAGCCTTACCCTTACATATTAAACCATGTGTATATCTTAATATAATCGGTCAAGTTAAAATGAGTGTATACACAGTTATAAGAAGAACGTGTATATAATCGAGATTTAGAAGTGAGCCAATCCCACCATTGACATGAACTGCTTGTTATTTCATGTATTGGAAGGCTGGGGGACTCCCGAGATTACATTATAAATAGGCTACGACCCTTAACGTCTCTAAGTAGGTGTGATACAATGAAGAGATTGCGCGCAATATGAAACGACTTCATCTTGTCCTTGTACCTTGATGACCTCTCCAGAATGCTCCAGAAAACACCGTTTCTCTTATTTCAAAGATAATGTGTTTTACAAAAAAAAAAAAAACTTTTGTGGGGGTGGGAACGGTGTGACGGAAACCGTGGAAAGGTCTACGACCATTGTTATCGGCAGTAAGCAAAGGAAACATTTGCGTGCTCAGACCAATAATAACCCCTCGCTTTCGAGCACGGTCATCTAGAATAATATAAGCAAAAGTACAGCCTCATAGCTCAAAAACAAACAAAAAATATACAACTAAATGGTTCATAACTCAAACCATGTGTCACCGAACGGTACGAGCGGCAACACCCTTTTAATATTGAGTGGAATCCTGAAGAGATCACCTTAAAGCTCATCGCCCACTAGGACGCGCCGCGCGGAGGCTTGGAATTCCACACATTCGCAAGTTGTGATTAATACACGTCTTGTCAGAGGTGCAGTAAGGTTCGATGATCAGATAAATCTGTGCCGGGACCGAGGATTGAAACCCGAACCCCAGCACAGAGATCCGACACCTTACCCTAGACCACCAGGTCACCGATATAAATATAAGTTAATGTCTTTTAAGTAACCCATAAATTAGCGAACGGTTTTAAGTTCACTTTTTTACCTTTTGATTCAAAGAGGAAAATTTTAATTTTACATATATTTATCATATATTCATAGAGGAACACATTAAAAAAAATGAATAATAAATTGTAAAATATTTTAGATAATTTTTTGTTCCACTTTTCTCATTTTTGTTATACAAAGATTCGGGTTAATTTTAAAATTCAACTGTAGAAATGTTTTGTAAGAACTTGCTTAGAAATATATAAGTATGTAAATAAGGATTATATTTAAAAAATATAGCATCTAATAGAAACAATAGTAGTGTTCGGGACGTTTCAAAACAGTCATTTATACATAAAAACTGCCTATATGTGAGAGCGTTTATATCGAAAACGGTCTATATTTGGGGGGGGACGTTTCGTAACAGTCATTTATACATAAAACTGCCTATATGTGAGAGCGTTTATATCGAAAACGGTCTATATTTGGGGGGACGTTTCGTAACAGTCATTTATACATAAAACTGCCTATATGTCAGAGCGTTTATATCGAAAACGGTCTGGGGGGTCGTTTCGTAACAGTCATTTATACATAAAACTGCCTATATGTCAGAGCGTTTATATCAAAAACGGTCTATATTTGGGGTTTTTATTCATCGTTTTGAACCTCTAGCTAGTGCTGTCTTATGTTGAATGAGCATTGGTTCCATCGTCACAAGGCCTGAACCTCTCCTGACGGCCTTTTAATTATTAATTAATTAATTTATGCTAATTAAGGATTGAGGTGTTGGAGTTTTAGAGCGTTGTGGGAGCATGAGACAAGAGGTACTTTCTCCTCCGGATGCCCGATATTAAATGACACAAGCTGGCTCGCTGGCTTCTGTAACTCAGCCTTTCACTTTTCCCTCCCCACCCCTCCCTCAGAGCCGGGGTTGTTCATCCTGGTTTTCCCCCCTCCCCGGTCATTACCTTCTGGGGGGCGACGTACCGAGCAATAACCTCCATTCACCTTGAGGAGTCATTGTGTTTCTCAAATAGACACCTGTAAGGCAGCTATGAAAAGTCCCGTTATACGGCAGATTCGCTTTTACATTCCGTGAAAGCGGCAGGCCCAAGTCAGCTCTCAACGGAGGAATAATATTGAATTTAATGTTCGCAACTATATCCCTATGAAAGTTTAAGCCCACACATTAATGCACTCAACATTTGCGAGAGTACCTTCAGATGCACTGAGGGAGGGTAGATTTTAGCGACGCCCGTTTTGCACGGTGAATTTACTGTAGTTTGTAATTCGTGTGTCTAGATTGGATTCGAACCAGAGACCATCAAATTACTGAACGCCTTACCGACGGCCCGATTAGTTAGTTACCCCTTAATAGGCGATAACACCGCACAAACTTCGACTCAATGTTAATAATTCTCTCGCCCTCTGCAAGAGCGGACTAAGTACAGATAAATTAAATGGCTAATCCTCTGTAATTGTATCTGTATAACGAATATGAAAACGGGTATTTAGCTTATCATTGCACGTAACATAAAGAATGACCACATGGTTTAAGGCGCTACTATAGCAAAAGACTATACTACATAAGCACCGTGATTTTTTCCTAGATATTTTTACTTATAAACTTATGTAAAAGTTATTATTTA
Source organism: Timema cristinae (assembly GCA_039000515.1). Lineage (NCBI taxonomy): Eukaryota > Metazoa > Arthropoda > Insecta > Phasmatodea > Timematidae > Timema > Timema cristinae. The sequence continues at coordinate 107,671,690 of JBCFYV010011172.1, forward strand.
TGTTATCAAAATATATATATAGCCGCCATGATTTTTTTCCCCTAGGTATTTAACATAGGAACATGTGTAAAGGTTATACATTATTTAATATTTAATATTATTTAATTGCCGTACAGGGTTTTGTCGTGCTTGCTTATTGGCCCGCTAGATGGCATCGAAAGCCAGTTTAGTTAATGTAAGGTTTCTAGGAGAGTTTACAAATAATAAATAAGGCAATGTAAGGTTTTCTTTAACAATTTGCTGAGTATTTATCATACGCCCGGCCATGTGATATTTTAAACGGTCAGAACCCCGTATTCATACGTCAAGTCAGGTGATCTGCAGTACAAATAATTCTAGGGTAGAAAGCAAATAAAAGTTCTGTCTGAATACTCACTATTTAACATATTCATACGTCTCAAGTCATGTGATATACAGCATATACTTTAAACAGGCAGAATCCCCTATTCATACGTCAAGTACTCACAGACGGCAAAGACCTAAATAATATTGCGCTTGTAAATTAATTGTTGATTGTCAATAAAAAAAAACTAGTAAGAATATGTTGTTAATATTTAAGGTAAGGTGACGGAGTTCACACACGGTATTTAATATCTTGGGATAGTGTACCCGCATTTGCCTCAGTGTTCGAAGTCAAACCAATGATGAACCCGCTAAGTAGATAGGAGGACGGAAAATGTACCCGCATTTTCACGAAGGGTGCGGAAAAAAAAACACCTTTGGTCTACGTTTGCGGGAGGGCTGACACCTAGAATGGTCATGTACCAGAACGGGAATCAAACCCGCGACCTCCCAGGCATTGGCAGTGACGCCTTAGACTACGCTACCTGTGATGCAGGTGAATAACAAACGCATACCGAGCAAGTATGTTGATAGATACTGACCGCCGGTAAAGTAGCTATATGCTCTTCATACTATAGTTTTGGTCTTTCTACCAAACAAATTAAAATATTTAAGGTAAGGTTTCAAGTTCCAAACCCGTGACCTCTGGCTTAGTACGCCATTGCTCTGACCACTGAGCTATCCAGGATTCGTTCCGTGCTCAGGGTCATTCTTCACTCATATTTAAGGCAGTGGAACAGAGCATCGAGCAGGCACCTCCGTCCACTTCGCTGGGTCGATGCCGACTACTGAAATAACGGGATTTACAAAGGGACTTATGGACAGGTCTGTGTTGCGCATGCGCAGAGACACATTAGAGTATTAGGTCATTACGACGGCAGGCTCTTTGAAGAGGGTATAAATAGAACCCGCTCATTACATTTGGTCATTTCAATTTGTGATTGACGCCGCCGAACATCAAAAAATGAGTTTCGATTCGCTAGAAAATTTTCTAAATTTAGGTAAGTTTTTTTCTGTATATTTTAACTGGTGTTTTTTTTTTGTTGACTAATACAGCTGGGGCGTACAATGGTGTTCTTCTTTTTTTTGTTAGTTGAAGACCCCGATGATTGGAGGGGATATACAACCGGAGGATCCCAATAGCCTGGACCAGCTGCTACTGTTCGATGAAACGGAATTTGCAACGCTGATGCTAACGCGTCGATGGGTAAGTAACAGACTAAAAAACATATATATTGGAGTCTTGTTGGTGTTTTTTTTCCTGTAAATGCTAATTAATTTGTATTTATTTAATTTCAGACTACTGGGATCCGTACGGTTTAGACGAAGGGCTTCGGGGGTGCATACCGTCAGTTGTAGAGACATCGACTCCCCCGGGGGCGCCCCTTACGAATCGGTGCCACTCACGACGCCACTGATGTCGCCCCCAGGCCCTCTCCCTGTATCTTTGCGCCCGCGCCCCTACCACCGGTACCCCTGGTCGCCATGGGAAATGCACCTCCCGCTGTTTGGGCAGATTTGGACACCCTTAAACCGACTGCTATGTAAGTACCTTCTACATGTAGCCAGTAGCAGTGTAGCTTTCTCTCTTCGCACAAATCCTGTTATATCGCCCCTCAGAGTCGAAAACAATTGCTAGCAGTGAGCTTGTACTACATCGTTTAGTGTATAAAAAGAATGCGTGTGTTTACAGTTTAGAGCAAGGAAAACTATATGCTACTTAAACGTTTATTAAAAATCCTACCTGTATGATTTATACTGAGCCATTGGGGGGAGTCCTTGGTTCAATTCCCTCTTGGGAAAGCGAAATACTGGTTTAGTCAACTATTTTGTTCAATAAAGGGTCCCGGGTTCAAAGACAGAAAATTATAATTGTCGTTTTACAATGTGATCGAGTATCATTTTAGTGTCTCCTGGTCACGGGTTCATTTCCTTTTACAAAGTCAGAAAATTGTAATCAACACTTTAGACAGTCACGTTTCACTCTGCATAAACATAAGTCCATACACTTTAATTTATGATGTGTAATAGTAACCAATTTAAAAAACTATATGTATGCAGTGCCACGGGTTCGAATCCAAACAGGGGTTTAAAATGAGAGTTTATTCTTCTTGTACTAAATTTGTGTCTGGCTGACATTTAGGGCGTACTTTTTTTAATTCCAGTCAAAATGTTTACGTGTTCTTATGTATGTTTACACGTTGCAGGCTTAATATAGTAAAATGTATTTTATTTAAAGGGGCTGTAATTTCCTCTGTCAATTTATTACCGTCTTTTGTTTACCGCCAAACATAATCTTAAAAGTTGTGCTTATTTTATAAATAAAGTAATGCATGTTAAGGATACAGCTGCCTCTAGATACATATTTTCAAATATAGGAGGCAGCTAGTAGCTTATGATAACCAAACAAATGTTTTTTGAAAAGGGTTGAACATATTTTTCCCCGATTTAAAGAAAGCTGTTATAAACTCAAATTTTACTACCCCTTTTAAGGTGTCTAACTTTCGTTGTGTTAAGTGCGGCGGGCTGTCTATCCACTCATTATGCAGGCGTTAGAAAACAACATCTAGTATCATTGCTATCAATTCATTACGCGAGCATAATCTCAGGCGTTTTTTTTTCAATAAATTGACACATTCGTAGTTGAAACAATTAAAGCGAAAAGTATCTTAAGACGTAATCTCCGCTGCTAAAATGATATAATAATAATAATAATAATAATAATAATAATAATAATAATAATAATAATAATACAAAAAGTATTAAAGAGATGAGTTTGAGCTTCAAATCTTAGCAAGGTAAACTAGAGACAATTTTTTTCACTTCCCTCCACCGCAAGTGCTGACGCACTTCTGTAAATGTCGGTTACGTCTAAAGCAATTGAAAAATTGAACATGCTATAGTAATAATAATAATAATACAAAAAAATATTAAAGAGATGAGTTTGAGCTTCAAATCTTAGCAAGGTAAACTAGAGACAATTTTTTTCCACTCTCCCTCCTCCGCAAGTGCTAACGCACTTCTGTAAATGTCGGTTACGTCTAAAGCAATTGAAAAATTGAACATGCTATAATAATAATAATACAAAAAAAATATTAAAGAGATGAGTGTTAGGTTCGAATCTTACCAAGGTAAACTAGAGAAAATTTTTCACTCTCCCTCCCCCGCAAACGCTGACTCACTTCTGTAAATGCCTGTTACGTCTAAAGCAATTGAAAAATTCAAACATATTATACATTTTAAAGAAAAAATATGCGCCTGTTGTAACAAGGCTTACTTTGACATGTGTTATAGTTGAATTGGAGCCGGAAAATGGCGGGATGACCACAGAGCCACCATCACCAGCGGTGGGACCCCTCCAGCCCTATGTAGCCGCATCGCCCCAGCTCCAGAGAGAAGGGGTTCGAGCCCCTGTGTCCCTGCAAAGCCGGAACATCTTCACTCGGCCTCTACAGCAGGGAGACGGAGTTCGAGCCCCTGCGGCGGCGAGGGAGATGGAGCCCGTGGAACTGGCGATAGCGGGACCGTCGTTTGCCCCTCAAAACGGAATTAGTGGCCAGGTGAATCAAGTAGGTGGGGAATTGCAAAATGGCGTCCCTCTTCGCATCATCGAAGAGAGGATTAAACAATTGAGGCGTTTCTTTTATACTGGTAGAGAAATTACCGTACATCTTGGTGCACCAGCAAGCGATCGTGACGCAATAAGCTGGCTTGAAGAAACAAATTACTAATTTGCTCCATCGGTTGCAGGACCATGGCGTTAGCGCCGATGACCAGTAGGCTTACTTTTGATAACCTGACTCAACGTTAAGCCTGTGTATGTTATTTAGACGAGCGACCAGCTAGACGCTAGAGCATTTCTTGATAACGTAAGTCGCGTTTTTTGCAGATTTAAAAGTCTGTTTTTGGTACTGCCCATTGTACGTTTAAACTCTCCCACTTTAAGGGGGCCTCGCGGGAGTGGACGTTATTGTGATAAACTCTCCCCGCAAGCACATATAGCCGTAATAACAAAGGGATCATTAAAGAATTCAAAATGAGAAAAAATTTTTTTTCCCCCCCCTTTGGGTTTGCCCCCAAAAAAGCTAGGGGGGGAAAAAAAAAGGGGAAAAAACCCGGGATGAAATGGCCGTGAAACACCTTTAGAAAAAAAAAAAATTTTGGGTCGAAAAATTAAAAAATTTTCAAAGAAAGGGGAAAATTTATCCCGTGATGCCCAGGGGGGGGAAATTTTTGAAAGGTGGGGGGCCCCACTGAAAAAAAAACCCAATTTTTAAAGCATACCTTTCCAAATTTTAAAAAAACCCCGGGGTTTTGGGGGGAAACCCCCCCGGGGGAGACAGGCCTATATGAGGGGCCCCCCTCCCTCCAAAACTTTCCCCTTTAAAGGGGGGGAAACCAAAAATTTGAATTTTCCCGACGATAAGCAAAATTTTTGGTTTTTCAAAAACACCTTTTGGGGGGGCCCAAAATTTAAAGGGGGAAAAATTTTTTGCCCGGGGTGTCTTGTCCGTTCAAAAAAAAGGGGGAGCACAAATTTGAATCCCCGTGAAAAATTTTTCCACCAAAAGCGGTTTGAAGGGAGGCGACCCTTTGTTTTTTAAAAATGTGGTGGGGGTTCAAAAACCCCGACTTTTTTTGGGGAAAACCCAAAAACCCCCCCGGGTTTTTTTTTCCGGGGGCCCCAGGTTTTCGGTCGTGTTTTAAAAAAAAAGGTTTTGGGGAAAATTAGGGGGAAAAATTTTTTCAGTTTGGAAAAAAAAATTTTTCAAAGGGAGAAATTTTTTTAAAATATGGGGGGGCCCCCCCCCTTTTAAAAAAACCGGAAAAACCCCCCCCCCAAAAAAGCCGTCACGGGAAAAAAGCTTTTTCCGTTTTTTTTTTTATGTTTTCCCCCGAAAAGGGAAAACGCCCAAGGTGCGGCGGGCACTTTTAAAAACGAAACCAAACCTCTGCCCCCGGAAAAAGTTTTTTAAGGTTTGCAAAAGGAAAAAATTAAAAAAACCCCCAACCGACGGGGGGGCCCGATACCCCCTCGCTTTTTTAAAGGGGGGGAACCACGGGGGCCCCAAAAATTTTTTTAAATTTTATAAAAAAAATTAAAAGGCTTAAAAAATTTAAGGAAAAAAAACCCCCCGGGGGCCCCAAAACGCAAAACCCTTTTTGGGGGGAAATTTTTTTTAAAAAATTTTACTTTGATGGAAAAAAAAAAATGGCCCCGAACTTATAATGGGGGGGGAAAATATGTCCAGGTTTTTTCCCCCCCGCCCCAATTTTATTGATCACGAACTTTCCCCGATGTCGCCCCCCAAAAATTGGGGCCCAAAAAATTTTCGGTTGGAGATTTTTTGGGGCCAAAAGGGCCCCTTTTCCCCCTTTTTTTAAAAAAAAAAAAAAAGCGGGGATAGGGGTCCCTTCCCCCCAAAAAGGAGGACTACGGCATGGGCGAATTCTTTGGGGGAAAAGGGGCACTTTAAAAAGGGGGGAAAAAACCTTTTTGGGTTTTCAAAAAAAACTATTTTTTTTTTTTTAAAAGGGGGGTTTGGGAAAAAGTATTGTGTAAAAAAATGAGAGATCCTGGGAAAAAGGCCTCCGTTTTAGGGGAGATAAAAAGGAGAAAGAAAAAGGTGGACCCTTTTCCCAGAGAGGGGGTTTTTCTTTTAGCTGGGGGGGCCCCTTTTTGGGGTTTAAAACCGAAAAAGGGGATCTTAAGGAAAAATTTTTTGGGATTATCCCTAACGGTGGTATCGGGCGCCCCCCAACGCGCCCCTTTCCTGAAAAAAGGGCTCTGGGGGAAGGCCCCAAAACGGGGTTTTTCCCTCTTTTTTTCTGCGGGAAACGGCCGGGGGGAAAATATGTGGGGGGGGGCGACGGTAGAGGTTTTTTAAAAGCGGGTTTTTCCCCACCGTTTCCCTTTTTTTGGGGGGTTTTTTTGGGCCAAGGGGGGCCCTCTTTTTTTCCCCTGAAGGCCCCCCCGGGGGTTTCAAAAAAACCCCCCACGAGACCGGGGAGACCGTTATAAAGGGGGACCATGGTTTTTTTGGGAAAAAATTTTAAAGGGGAATCCCGGCTAGGGGGTTTTGTAGAGTTTTGGGGGGAGTGCATTTTTAGGGAAAAACCCAAAATTGTCCGTCAATAGATCAAGTAGAAGGCATAGCCAAATTTACAGTGACCCCTCCGCGGGGATTTTTTCCCCCTGCCCGAAATTGCCTACACAAATGCACGACAACTAATTTTTCATTTTGGGTGCAGGAAATGCGGGGGGGGGAAAAACCAAGGCGCGTGTAGCACAACGACAAAAAAGATTTTGGTTTAAACGGGCGTCTGGGTGATTGCGAGATCCGGAAAGCCTTTGAAAAGGTTTACCCCGTTGAAGCGTCACGGTGTGGGAGTACAAGGGATCTGTTTTTTGACCGTCGGAGGGGTTCCCTGGGGGCCCTTTTTTAAAGGGTACTTTGATATTTTTTTTAAAAATTTTAAAAAAGAAGCCAGGGGGATGGCCAGAGTGGTGAAACCTCAAAAAAGGGGGAAAAGTTAGCTTACATTCAAAATTATGAAAAAGGGGAAAGGGGGTAAAAAACTCGTTTTTGGGCCCTTTTTTAAAAAAAACCCCTGGTCTCCGCACCCCGGCTAAACTTTTTTTAAATTCACAAAGGGGAAAGTTTGGGAAAAGGGCCCCCGATTTACCCACGAAACCGTTGTCAACAAAAAAAAAAATCAGGGCGTCCAAAATTTTACCTGACGGACCGTAAAATCCCGGGGACAGCGTGATTGTTTGAAAAAGAGGGGGTTTATTTTCCCTAAATTTTAAAGGATCGCGTGACGCGTTGCCCCAAACCCCCTAACACGAGTGTGGCGGTGGCATTTTAACGACTGCTTTTGGCAAAGGTTGCACTTATACGCACCTTTAAAACAAGGGGGGCCCGCTTTTTAATACCCGATCCCAAAATAGCGTTCTATTTCCCCGAACGCCAGGGCGATTGGAGTCCCCCGCCCGGGAATTTTTAGGTACCTCCCCGGATGAACTTGGTTTAAAGGCCCGGAAAGCTACTTTTAGCGCCTTTGTTTTGGGTGGCCCCAAAAATTAGGGTTCCCCGAGTTTGCGTTGGCGGGACCCCTGCCAAAACAAAAACGGTGTGAAAGGGTTTTTGCGGGATCACCAAAAACTATGGAAAACCGGGAAAACGTTTTTTAATTTTTGGGAAGTTTTAAAAAAGGGGATGGTCCCCCCGAACGGGCCCGGGGAAAAATACATACAGTTTCCCCGCACAAAATTTTTAAGAAAAGGTTTTGGGCGACTGAAAGTACCTTTTTCGCAACTAAAGCCCCGGGCCCCGTGTCCCCCAAACGCCGGTTAACAGAGGGTTTTTAATACGTTCCGTTTGGGGTATCAGATTTTTTTGGGTAAACGCGCTCCCCGAAAAAAAGGGTTTGATCATTTGGGAGGGGCTGAATAATTTTTTTTTTTTCTTTCACTCTAAAACAGACCCACGCCCAAAACCATTTTTCCAAAAGTTTTGAGTTTTTTTTTCAAAAATTTTTTTTCTGCATGAAAAAAAGCATATTTTTTTTTTTATTTTTTTATGCCCCCGGGGATACTTTTTTTTTTTTTTTTTTTATTTGCCAGTACATCCTCTGCCTACCTGATTTTTTTAGTCAATTATTTACTTGTATATATTTTAATTCAAAGCCAAATTTTTTGTAATATATAATTTATTTTAAATTAAAACATTTTTTGTATATATATTTTTTTTTATAAACTTATTGTATAATTTTTTTTTAAATTAATACTTTGGTTTGTATATTTTTTTTTTCAGTCAAATTGATGACTGATTGTTATTTTTTTATTTTAAATCTATTCACATATATATTTATTTTCTTTTTATACCGAGGCCACTTTTCCCCCCTATATTGTAAATTCACGTATACTTTTCACTGTGTGTAAAAAAACCAGCTAGGGTTTTATACAAACAATTAAAAATTGAAAAATTTTTTCACAGAAATACTTTACACTGTGTGTATATTTTTTTTTCCTGTTTTGTAAATAAATATTGAAAAAATTTTTTATGTATGTTTTTTAAACCCGCCCTACCCCGGGCACTCCCCCCTACCCTATAAATACAAGCTAAATTTTGTTTTAAAAACTCATCTAAAAACATTATGGACAATTTTGAAACACCCATTTTCGGCCATCATAAGCGGCCCGCCCCGGCCCTTGGGGGAAAGTCACATTTTGTAGCAAACTTTACCTTTAAACTTGGACAAAATGTGTGACTTTTAAAATTTGAAAAATCCCATGGTATTATTTTTTTTGGCCCAACCTGGATTGGGAAAAGAGGGGACAAGCCCCCAACGTATATTCTGAAAGGGGTTTGCCGGAAATGGATGTTTGTCTGTAATGATTTCCACAGCTGATTATTTTGGGGCCCGACCTATGCGTGAAGCCAACAAAAGGGTCGTCGGACTTTTCACCAAAGGATGCCACCATCAAAAATTGGGCGTCATTTTTCCTTTAAAACCAAAATATTTTCCAAACGGGGAAAGGGCCAAAGAGACATTTCCTTAAACGCACTTATATCGTGTTTTTTAAAAATCCCAGGGATAAAGCTCGGGAATTCAAACTTTGCACGACAAGTCTGTCCTAAAAATCCCCGTGTTTTACAAGAGGCTTACACCGAGCAACAAAAAGCCCTCACGGCTATATATTGCTAATTTTCAAACAAGGACACCGGAATGGTTCAGATAAAAGAACCCTAAAAATTGTGGGCCCTGCTGCGGAAACTACCGGCAAAAGCAAAAAAAAACACCGGACATTTCCCGCTTACAGATCATTTCAAAAACCATGAGTCCCAAAGTGCTGAAGCGGGCCCCTCTGGCTAGGGTGCGATGTATCGCATAACCCCCAACAACGAGTCGCCTTGAAAAAAAACGGTGACAAAAAAACCGGGTTTTAAACTCTATTTCGAGTGTCCTACAACATTTTAAAAAGGGCGGGTACCCCCTAAAAAATTGCGCAGAAGACAAATTTCCCCTGCTCAAAAAGCAGGTGTTCCCGAAAAGCTGGTAAAACGAGGAGAGTGCTGGAAGAAAAAGAGACGACAACCCCGCCCCGAAAGGGGGGAAAGCTTTCCTTGCCCTTACTTTTACCCCCCTTTAATCACCCGGGGGTCCTGGGTTCCTTTTTTCAAAAAGAAAAATAATGGAACACAGAAAAATGAAAATTGGTGCCCCCGGGAAACTTACACCTTTTACGAGAAACCCCACCAAAAACGGCTTCGGCAACAAATCTAGGGGCCCTTCCGATTTGGGACAAGGAAAGGGAAAAAAAATCATCGCTTCAAAATTGGGGGGGGGGAGAAAAACCCTAAATGGATTTTTTATACCAACAAGTGTTTAACAGCGTATTACACTTTATAAAACCCCCAAACCCGCCTTTCTGAAACCCCCAACCCCACCCCCCCTGAAGTGTCTGTATTCCCACCCCAAACTGTTTTTAATACTGTCCCACACGGGCACGTAAAAAAGTGAACTTTTAACTAGAACATTTTAATTTCCCGAGGCGGCATCTTTTTGGGATCAAACGGAGAAGTGAGTATTCAAGATACGCCTCTTGGGGACCAATATTGGGGAAATTTTAAAAAAACGATCTGGTCGAGCAAAAAAAGACCCAGGGGAACCCGTCAGGGTGGCGAGATTTTCACACGGCGCTGAAAAAATATAAACGTTCCAAAAAAATTTTAATTGTAAACCCCCGAAAAGTTTGGGGGCCCATTAAGATCCGACGCCCGTACCACAACCACTTACACCGTCGCAACCCCAAAAAAGAAAAATAAAGAGAGTGGAAAAAAAACCGTGGCTGCCTTTCAGAGTTTAAAGGGGAACGTCTACCCCACACCCTACTAGCCCCTTCTCATCCTGCGGGGTTTTGCAGGGGGGGGCTTTTCGCTCTTTAAAGGGGCCCCAAAAAAGATCCCAAAAAAATTTACGAGAATGGCTTCGGGGGCCGGGGACGCTTATACCCAAACAAAAACCCTGTGGAAAAAAAATTTTCCCACGAAACAAGTAGTGGTGTAAACATTGACGATTTTGGCAACCCCAAACCCTAAAACGATATAAAGAAGTTCAGAAAATACAACGATGTGCAGTGAAATTGTCACCGTCATCGACGTGTTTAGTAAGAGGGCCCGGGGGAGAGGACGCTTCCATCCAAGAGGGGGGAGCTTTATAAAGAGAGCCTTTTCGGGACTTTTTTAAGCAAAGCGGGGGTAAACCTCTAAGTTTTACAGAGGGACGGGGGACAGATTCACGGCACGGCTATCGGAAATTTCTCAACCCAAAAGGCGTGCATTACTAAAACCACTCATAACCCAGACTTTAAGGCAAGACGTGGAACGGTTAAATAAAACTCTGAAAGGACGCTTGTGGCGTTATTTTTAACCCAAAAAAATAACAGTATGGGGTAGGGACGTCCCCCAAGCCCTAGTCAAAAGGGCCTTACAAGGGGGCCCAAAGTTTCCACATCAAGAGGGGCCCCCACCGCCGTTTCAGAAACTAACGTGCTTCAAGTCAGAAAATAATCTGTACGGAAAAAAGGGGGCGCCCCAAGCCCCAAAACCCTTTAAAATAAAACCCGGGGGAAGGGTGCGTTTACCCAAAACCCAAAATGCTGTTTAAAAAAGGGCTACGAAAGCAATTGGAGCGAAGAGTTTTTAAAAGTCAGTGGGTGTCGTTTTTGCGACAACCTGTCGTTTTCAGACTCACCGATTTTGGGACCCCCGAAGAATGGAGGGGCGTTTTACAAACCCTAAAATTTAAAAGGTACGTCCCCCTAAACTTTTAAATTTGGGATAAAATACTACGTGAAAGGGGAAAAGGCGCCGAAAAGGGGGGGGAAAATTTGTACGGCAGGGGAAAAGGTTTTCCCCTCCAAGTTTTTTTCCCGGGTTTCCCCGCCAGTTACGTCAGCGCACTACCTAAAGGACCAATTTTACATCACTTTGCCGAGCGACAGCTCTATGGGTTTTTTCCCCGGGAAAAATACCCTCACGAATTTCCCCAAAGCAAATTTTCCTTACCGTTTTTAACATCGAAGGGGGGGGAAAGTCGTTTCTGGCGGGAATTTCAATATCCCCTGTTCTTTCCCCACCGTACCCGGGGGCCCCAAAATATTGTATGGTACAACTGGGGTGGACGCTAACGGCGTGGAACAAATATTAAAGGGGAAAATCCCGCTGGAAACTACAGCACAAACCCAAACGAATTTGATCAAAGCTCTAAAGGGAAGTAGGGGTTTTTTAAAGGGGTTTCCGGATTTTGTTTTTTCAAGTAACAAAAACCCCAAAAAAAAAAGTGGAAGTTATCTTTCTTCCCCAAAAAAACATGTTGACTCTATCAAGCCAACTAATCTACAGCTGGGTTTTTCCGATCCTAAGAAAAACCCTGATAAAAGTACCAAAGTCTCCGTCGCCGCCAAATTCTACTGGGGCCTTTTCCCTCGAAAATTTTTTCATTTTACCCCGGATATCGTCGACCTCACCCCCTGGGTGACATTGGGCACCCCTTTTAAAGTATCGTCGGGCTTTCAAAAACGTAAACTATCTCAAACGGCATACATAAAACAGTTAGCTACGACCCGTTGCACTACATCCCGGTCCCTGAAAAGGGGGAAAATTGAAAGCTTGGAAATCAATAAAAAAAAACCGACACGGGTAAACCCGTCCCCTTTCAAATTTTTAAAAAAGTGTGCGTGAAACTTCATTTTGGGACGGGTGCTCATCATGAACTTTCCCTACCAAAGAAACTACATCAACCCGGCTGGAACAGGAAATCTTCCCATCTAACCCCCGGTGTTCCCTATCAAAGGGGCCCTGGGGAAAAGGAATTTTTTTTCAGTGGTCTTTTCAAAAACTTGTTAAACCCTTTGCTGAGAAGTGGCGCTAAAGCCATCGGAAAAACAGGCGCTTCATTTCGTGTTTTCGAAGTGCTCTCCGACGTTGCCAAACAAGGGCGCCTTTTAAAGAGGCCCTACGGCAACGTGGGCGGCGAGGCTGGGAAAAAAACTTGAAACGCAAGGCCCGGAAAAAGAAGAAACAAACAGCGAGAACCCCTTTAGGCTATAAAGGGGGTCGGAAGAAGCAAGAACGTCCCTTCTAAGGTCGTAAACCCCACGTAAAAAAAAGGGCAAAAAAAGGAAACTAAAGATATTTTTAGTTAAAAAAGGGCGGTTTTTTACAAACCCCCCTTTCCCGCGAGTGTGCCAGCAGTAAAACCCTTTCTTTTCCCTGCCACCCACCCAAACCCGTCCCGAAAGTGGGCCAAAAGGTCCATACAAACCTGTCTCTTCCCTCACCGTTTATTTTCCCCCTCGAATTTACCGTTACCGGCCAAGGCGAGTTTTATAAACGATCCCTTTTAAGACAAAGCTCTATTCCCTCGGCCATCATGAAACCCGATGGTGGGCGCTTTCCCCAAAAAGGGGGAAAGATCGCTCCCGTCAACAATTGGGCCCGATTCTCTATTCCCGCTGGGGGACGGTTTTTTAAAACCCCAAAAAATATTTTCACCGCCCCAAAAAGGTTTATGCCTATAGAGCGTTTCATTGAGACGTGCTCCCAAAACAACCAAAAACGAAGCCAAAAAAAGAATTTTTTACTTGCGGTCTGTGGTTCGCAAACACCCCGGAACCTTTTTTAGGAGGGGTAAAGCCAACAACAAGGGTTTGAGGCCCGTTTGCAGTCTCAACCCCCAAAAAAATAAGACGGGGGATCTTTTGGGGATTACACGGCGACGGGGTTTTAAACCCAAAAAAAAAAATACCTTTTTAACGGCGCCGAACTCCAATCAGGTTTGGGCCCTTCCAGAGACGGGTTTTTGTCTTATGGGGGTCCCCGAAAATCCCCCCCAAATTTAAGGTTCACTCGTTTAAGCCGGCCTTCTAGTGAGGGTGTCAAAATAGCACCTTCTATACGTTGGCCCACGCCCAAACAAATTTAAAAGTCCCGTCCCCCCAAAGTAAACCCACACCCCTGTGGGAAATAAAAACACTCCTATTTTCCCACGGGGCTGCAAAGGGGAAAACGCTTTGGGCAACGTATTTACCCCGGGCCCTTACCCAAAAAGGTGCCATGTGGATTTGTGTTTAAACGCAGCGTTCAACGGAAAAACGCCACCAAAAACCCCTTCAAATTTCAAACCTTACGGCTTTAAACCCTTTTTTCACTGTTTCGTGGACGGGGGAAAAAGTACCCCTCGAAACCCTTACAGCCCGATTTTTTTAAAAAAGGCCCCTATTCATGTCCACCACACGTGTTTTTCTGGAACGGGTTTCCATTTTTATGAAAAGAAGGGGAGCAAAATCCCCACGAGAAGGGTTTCCCCAAAGGGTTTTCATCTCTGGCTTTTTGATCTCCGCCTAACTGTCCGCCCACATCACATCACATTGGGAAATTTTACCCAACAAAAGGGTTTTCTGAAACATCGAAGTGAGCTTCCCCCCGAGCTCTCACCGAAAAATGTCAACTGTATCGTTTTACGGGGGGTTTTTCCAACATCAAACACCCTTGACAAGGGAAAAAAACGTTTTTGGGGCCCGGGGTTAAAGGAAGCTAATATAAAAAGGCTTCCCCGCCCCTTTACCCCCCTTTATTTAAGTTGGGCCCCATTGTGGGTTTTTTAGACTTCATCGACGACAACAAAGAGTTTATCGTCAAAGGAAAAATGAGTTTTTTTAAAAAGTTTTGCGGGGACATTACTTTCAAACATTTTGGGTTTTTAAAAAACCTCCCAAAGCTATCGAAGAACTTTCCACCGATGCCCGAAAGAAAGCCGACTATATAGTCAACAATCTGAAAGGTATCACCTGGGATTACGGTGATGTGGATTTCCCGCCCCCTCGAATCCCCCATTCCCCCGGGCCCCAGCGCCCTGCAGAAAAAACCGTCTACGTCAAGGGGTCCCGAAAAGAAAAAAGTTTCTAGTCAAAAAACACTTCCCACAACCCTTTGTAGATCTGTCGGGCAGAGGTTGTTCTTTACTGAAAAAAACTTAAATTGGGGGCGCACCAGGGGCTTGGGGACATAGTTCTGTATGGAAAATTTTGTCTGCCTCTATCGTCTGGGGACTTCGAGGGCTGGATGATTGAAGAAGGACACGCACACCATAAGACGTGCGCTTGAAAACAAGGCCGTGGTTTTCCCTTCTTTTACGGGCGGGGTTTTTTTCCCGTGACAAATAAAACCCCCAAAAAAAAGCTCGAACCCCGCCGCTCGTCATCAAAAACCCTTTCCCCCACCAAACCTGGGGCGCATTGGGTCCCCCCCTTTTTTTTATCGACAAAAACCCGGGGGTGGGGGGAATACTTTGACAGTTTTTTGGGTTTTTCCCCCGCGTATAAAAATCACATCTGGCATTTATTTCCAAAAACACCCTTTTTGCCGTCCCATAGTAAAGCTAAAAACTTCAAAGCATCGCATCAGACTTTTTCGGGCCCCTTTCTGTCTCATGTACCTTCTCTATCCCCCCAGAACAATTTCCCTGAAAACTTTCCAAAAACCCTTTTTCACCCACCAATCATAAACCAACCCACGCTAAGGGGGGTGAGGGTATTACAATAATTTTTTTAGACCCGTTTGGGGCATTCCCCCCTTCAAGGGGCCCTGTCCAGACGGCCCTGCGCCCATAAAAAGGGCGTCCCGGCGGGTGCCGGCCCTAAACCAATGAGCATCAAGGAAGGTCAAAACGTTTTTCGGTTGCAAAACAAAGCCCGCGAAACCCCTCGCCGTCACCAGTTTTTCAACACATTTTTCCCGTGGATTTGGGGTTTGACGCCAAGCAAATCATCTTGGCATGAGTGTCAAGAACAACTTTAAGCCCTTTTGTCCAACTAGAAAAAAAGTGGAGGGAATGCCCCCCGTTTTAACCGAAACAGAATTTGGGAAAAAACTGAGCACCTACAAGTTTGGGCATATAAAATTTTTTCACCCCAAACGCAACCTCCTCAGAAGATTAGCCCGATAAAACACGAAATCTCCCTGGAGACGTTTGGGGAGACCGAATGGTCGTCATCAACGAGAAAAAAAGGGCCCCGGGAAACAAAAGGGGTTTCCTATTTTGCACCTTGCTGGGCGGGGTCCTTTTTGAGGTGTGGGACCTCATCGACGTCGCCCCCTCGACCGACGGGACATGTGGTAACACCCTTTGCGCGCTATTGCAACAATTTGGTTCGACACACTCGGGCGTGGGGTGTATGCACACCTAACGAATTTGACGGGTGTCATCGACCCAGAAAAAACCTACGGTGGAAAGCACATCAAAAAATGGATCTTATCAGTGCTACTTACTATAAAACGTCAAGTCTCGGTTTTTGGGCTATTTTCATGTTTGGGTTGTGAACTAAAAACAATTTTCTAACGCATCTAAGAGGGCACTGGAGAAAAAATTTTTTGAACGAAAATATGCTCATTCCTGTAAAAATTGGTTTTAAAAAAATTTTTGATGTTTTAAAAAATAAATAAATATTTTAACATCTGTTTTTAAATTTTCAGTTCCCCACTTGCCCTTGGGCTGCCCCACAACCCCATTTCCCCGGGTCAATATCTAATTTTTGGCTCAACATGTCCCTTTTTGCCCGCCCCAAACCCGGCGCCCGGGGGAAAACCCCCGCCAGGGGCAAAAACCCAATATCTATTCTTGTCTGCCCGAACCCACCCGGCGCCAGGGAAAACCCGCCCGCCCCGGGGGAATATCTATTCTTTTCCCCAAATTTTGTCTTGGCTGCCCCCCCAACCTTTGGGGCCCCGGGTTGCGAAAAATAAAACCGAGATTACGTCATTGGGAAAAAACCCAAAGGGTTTTCGAGGGGCACGATTTTATTCTTTTTCCTTTACTTGTTGCCCCCCCAAAACCCGCGCCATCATTCCCTTTTCTTGCGGAAACCCCCCAAAAAGTCGCCATGTTTCAGCCCCGATATAAATTTACGGTCCCTTACTTATGCATTTTTTTTATGTACGGGAAACATTAACCCTTTTTTTGTTTTTAAAAATATTGGGAGGGGCGGGTAAAGTTATGGGCGTTGGAAGGGAGGGGATTTTTTATCCCGTCAGGGGGGATGGTGGTTTTAAAACACTCCTCAAACCACAAAAAACGTTGGGAACCCTTCTAACTTTACTCCTCCGGTCCCGTGACTGTTTTAAAATCAATCCATGCATTGAGAAAGACGATACCCAAAAAAACAAAATTTTTGTATACATTGGTGACGGGGTAGCGGCCCCCTAATTTTGGATTCCGAGGCCCCTGATTGTGCATAATTAGAAACTTTGGAAAATAACACGCAAAGATTACGGCCCCCGGAAAATACCCAGGTTTTTTCCGGTCCGAGAGCTGGGGTTGGGGGAACAATTTTCCCTGCATTTCGACAGACGTACCCAAAAAAAACAATTTTATTTGACTTGTGACAGGGGGAGTGGGGCCCCCAAATGTGGATTCCGAGGCCCCCGAAATTGGGGCATAATAGAGATGCTAGAGTTGCGACTTTAAAAACGCCCAAAGTTTCGCATAGGAAAAACCCAGGGTTTCGAGGTCCCCAAACTATTTTGGGCCCAAATTGTCCCGCCCCGCCAGCCCGGCGCCAGGGTTGCGATGAAATTTCGTCATTTTTTAAAAAACCCCAAGGGTTAAAACGATGTCACTTGTCTTTCCCGGCAGGGTGGCGTCAAAGGGGGGCGAAGGAGGGGGAATGACCCGGGGGAAAGGGGGGAAAACCCGGTTTAACAACCCCGGCTTTTGAGGGAGGGGTTGGGGGGGGAAAAGGAAAGGGGGTTTTCAGAAGCCACAGCCAGCTTGTGTCCCTTTAATAAACGGGGCATCCCGGGGGGGGGAAATTTCCTCTTGTCTCAAGCCCCCACAACGCTCAAAAAATCCAACACCCCCAATCCTTTAATTTAAAAAAATTAAAAAAAATTTTAATTAAAAGGCCCCCTAGGGGGAGGTTCCCGGGCCCTTTTGACGATGGAAACCCAAAGCTTTATTCAACATAAGACAGCACTAGCAAAAGGGTTTTAAAACGATGAATAAAAAACCCCAAATATAGACCGTTTTTGAATAAAAAGCTCTACATATAGGCAGTTTTTTTGTATTTAAAAGGGTGTTTCCCAAAGACCCCCCAGACCGTTTTCCCTTAAAATAAACGCTCTGGGCATATAAGGGGGGTTTTATGTTAAATGGGCTGTTTCGAAAAGTCCCCCCAAATATAGACCCTTTTCGATATAAAAGCTCTCCCCATAAAGGCAGTTTTATGTATAAATCTGGTTTCGAAACGTTCCCCCCCCAAATATAGACCGTTTTCGATATAAAAAAGCTCTCAATAAAGGCCCGTTTTTAAATTTTTAAAAATGACCCGTTTTGAAACGCCCGAAAAACTACTAAAAATTCAAAAAATGTTGGGTTTTTTTTTAATTTTGATATTTAACGTGCACTCTCTAAACCGACTGCTTACTCAAGCACCGAAATTTCTATGAGTGAGAGCAAAAAAGCCTACTAGTTTTTCCCAAAAAACCAAAATTTTCAAAAGTTAATAAAAAAATTTTGGTTTTTTTTTTCTTAGTAAAACCCAAACCCCAATTTGCTTTGAAAGTTAAAAAATTTTCCCTCCATCCGGACTAGGCTTTAATTCAGGGCCCTTCGGTTTTTTAGTATGCCCGCACCAAACTTTGGGAAATCACATGAATTAGGGAATTAAAAATTTTTTATAGTTAGTTTTTCCCCGTTTTCCTTAAAACAAGATTTTTCTACGGGGGCGGCACGAGGGTACCAATTTTTTTTTTCCCGGGGGAAGGGGGATTTTTACATTTCCACCAAAACGGAAGGGGCCCTTGTACCTACGGCTTTTGTTTTCTCTAAAGGGAGTTGTGCTAAGGATTTTAATCCCTCAAGAAAAAAAAGTCATTCTCCCGGGTGGGTTTGAAACCCCCAAAAAATCGATTTGAGGGGAGCACTTTACCACTAGAAAAAAACCCCCCCTTTTTTTTTATTTTTAAAAGATACAATTTAAATTGGAAAAAATGTATAATTTACAAGCGATAAATATTATAACTGGGAGTAATGTGAAAAGGCCACAACCCAAAACCTCAAAATGTCCGTGTTCCCCCGCCTCTTATTATACGAGTAAAGTACGCAAAGACTTTTCATAAGGAACCCCCCCCTCGGTGGCGTAGTTAGTAACGGCTAGGGGTGTTGAGCTCGACTGCCAAGGACGGGAAAATCGAGGTTTTTAAAACTCAGTCGGGTAGCTTTGGGGGGGTTTTTTTCCCAAATGGTTTTTTCCCCTCTCCCCCCCACCAAATTTCGGGTTTACTTCCCCTAAAATTTAACCTTCCCAATTCCAATTCATTAGCGTAAATTTGTACCCTTTAAACGTATAAACCGAAAAGGGGAGTAAGACCCCGTTGTAAATAAATAAAAAAAAACATCATAAGCAAAAAGAGTGCGCAGATCACCTCAATTTTATCTTGAAAAATGGGCTCAGAGGAAATGATTTGCAATTATTTCCCCACCCCAAGCACATTCAAAAAATGAAAAGGCGTTATTGCATATTACAATTTAAAGGTTTTATCACCAAAAAGACAAAGAAAATAATGCACCCGTTTTAAAAGGGGGCTGCATAACTCAATCACCAAAAAGCTGTTAATTCATAGCTTTTCAACAACCAGGCTGTTAGTTTTTTAAATATGGTCAATGGCAACGTTTTTTAAAGAGCCATTAAAGAAAAAAGGGTGGAGAGGTGGAGGATAATAGTTTAACACGGCAAAATTCCCCGGCAATCCAAAAAACAAAAAAGGGGGGATCCAGCCACAGGAACAGTTCAGGGTTTTTTGGGGGGAATTTTATTCCTTTAAAAAAACGAAATTGGAGCTATGCTGCAACAAATGTATTGAATCACTCCCCAAACGATTTTAAAACAGGGTACTCCGATGTAAATTGTTATAAAAACAAAACCCAAAAAAGCGTTCCCTCCATGCAGAAAAAATGGGACCAAAACATTAAAAGAGCTTACCCAAAACCAGGACGGAAATTTCTACGCCAAAACCCCACTTCTGGAGGAAAAAAAAAATAATCTGGGAAAACCTTTGGGGATTATAACCCACAGAAACCCCGCAGATACAAAAAGCCCAAAAATGGGTCGAAGGGGCCCTACCCATCCCAAAAATCCCCGACTAGCCTGTTTCCCATCCCCATCCCCTTTTTTTTTATTAACAAACCCATCCACTCCCACCCCAAATTTACAATTGTCAAGTAATCGTTTTTCACATATTTTGCAAACAATCATCCAAACCCCCACTTGGTTTTTCTAACATAAATTTTTTTGCTTATTTCCCCGTCATCAACTTACACATGGGGCCTGACTGCACTTGTGCTACCAAACACAGTGGGGACTAGGGCCCCGAAAATAGTTTTTCTCCACAACAAAAAACGCCCCCAAATACCAAATCCCCTTTTCCCCAAATCCAAATTTTCACCCAAAAAACCAATAAACAATTCCCCAAAAAAAAAGGTTATGGTCTGTGACTAAAAGATCGGTTCCCCTTAGGCCCTTAACAGCCAACTTTTTTCTCTTTGGGTTTGCTTTTGACAGTTTATAGCTGGTAGCAGGGAAACAAGGGGGGGGCCCCACAGAAAAGAGATATTAAAGTTGTGGGTTGGGCAAAAGGGGTCGTCCTGCCTCCCTTACGTTTTTCCTTTTCTTTCTGAAAGTACTTGGCAAATGCTTTTTTTACGGTTGGATGGAGGCCCGCGGTTAAGGGGAAGAAAAAATGTTGGCCCTCGGGGGGGTTAAAGGGGGAAATCGCCCGGTGAGGGGAGGAAAAAAATTTTCGGGGGCCCCGGGGCGCGGGCCGGGCCCCCATCAGGGAAAAAAATTGGCAGCGAGCGGGCGGGGGTTTCCGGCCTCAACGGCCCAAATTTTGCTGGCCCATCCCCTTTTTGGGGGAGTTGAAAATTTCCGTTACGGGGGGCCTTTAAGATTCTCCGGGCAGGGAAGGGGCTCGTGCCGGCTGGGAAGTGGTTTGCCACAATCCCCCAAGGGGGGGGGAGCCTTTGCGGAGCTGCCCTCAAAAGGGGGGAAAAAAGCCTGCGGTCGCTACCGAAACCAAAAGGGGCCCCCTCCAAAATTTAAAGGGTCCGAGCGTTTTCCCCCTGCCAGAGGTAAGCAGGGATTTTTGCTCTCAGGGAACGAATCGGCCCCTTTATAGGGTCAAAAAGGCTGGCATGACGCCCCCAATTTTTCAGAGGAGGTTTGGGCGCAAGATACAGCTTTGGGGGGAAGGAGCGGGGGCCCCCCAAAAAACCGGAGGTGAGGGGTGCCCCTTACCCACCGGCAAGAGTTTACCCTTTTGGTTTAAAAAAAAAGGCCCCCTTTTTAGGGCCAAATAACGGCAAAAGGGGACATCGCCAATTAACCGGCGAGGTGGATGCATTCAAACCCGGGGAAGCCAGCGGGCCCCCCAGCTACCAGAGGCACGCGTGCCCCCTGGAGATCCAAAAGGGGATCCCGGGAAAGTACCCTCCAGGGGCCCCCAGCTTTTGGGGCGGTGCCGGGCCCCCTTCAAAAAAATCGGCAGCCAAAAGCCGATCGGGCGAAACCCACCGGGGCCCCTCCCAATTTGGAAAATGAAACGTTTTCCCCTGATGGCCATAAAATGCTGAAGGCCCCTTTTTTGGGCCGACACCCGCAAAAAACCCGGGGAAGGGTGGGAAAAACTCCGCCCGCACGATGGGTGGAAACCCAACGGGGGCCAACGGAAGCCCCGACCAAGGGAACCTAAACCGTCCTTTTCCAGTAAAGACCCGCTGTAAGCGGCAAACCCATCAAAACGATATAGCAAGGTTTCTCAAAAACCCCCGTCACCTCCGGGCACCCTCCCGCCAAGGGGGGGCGGTTTTGGGAAGAAAAAGCCCCACTGAATTTTCTTCACACTCCCGGAAGGAAACCCGGTCAAACGTTTGCGTTTTGTTTACCCGCTCGTGCGAGACGTTGGGCGTGAGGGACTGTCTTCAGGAAACCCGACCTCCGTTGATGGGGTGATGATCGGCCAGGGGTTTCCCACGAAAGAGTCTGAAGGAGTTCAGGGGGGGAAGACCCCGCCAAAGGGGGAAAAGGGCCCGGGAACCCTTTAAACCCTTTTGGGCAAAGCTCTGGGGATGGAGCGAGGGCACGGTGGGCCCCGGGGCCAAAAGTGCGTAGTTTGGGGGAAAAGGGGGGAAGCGGGGGGAAACCTACGGGGTAAACAAAGGAAGCCGTGCCTTTACCCCAGCCCAGTACCCAGTGGCTCTGGGCCCGGTGGCAGAGCAAAAGGGGGAAAAAGCCCTCCCCTCAAAAATTTTGTGTGTGGAGGGGCTACTCCAAGGTGGCCCAGGAACCCTCTGGTCCCCAAAGGTTTGAGTTTCCCGTAGGGGGAATCAGGCAGCCCGGGGCCCAGTGCGTTTTTCCAAATGCGATTTGGAGGAAGATTACCGCTCTCTCTAGAAGTTCTTGCCCCAGCTTGGGGGTTTCCAAAAATTGGTTCCCCGAGTGGGCCCGGTTTGCGACTGGTGAAGGGGAGTTTGGGAAAAAGGGGCTCCCGCCGGACAAAAACCCAAAGACATCCAGGGGAAAAGCTTGGGGATGGGCTTCCCCGTTTAAATCCCCTCACAAAAAAAATTTCTCTCCCAATAAAGCGGGGTAAAAAGACGGGTAAAAGGGAGCGGTTGCCGAAATTCCTTGCCTTTTCTTACGCCCGGGGAAACCCACCACAAAAGGGTGTGCTTCATATTTATCCTGTGCGGACTCCAAGTCAGGGTGGGAAAATAAAAAAGTCCCCCGGAGAAAGGTTAAATTGTACAAGAACTGTTTCCGGAAAGGGCATGTTCGGAGGATTTCCCCGCCCAATCCTAGGGGGGGGTTCTGTGGGTGTGGGCCACAAAAGGGGCGGGTGCCTGGAGAAGAGACGAACTCCCCAAAAAATGCCCCACTGCCAGGAGTCATTTCCCTTTGGGGAAAACGGGGCTGTCCCCACTACAGGTCCTTGCGGTTGACAGGGGAAAGTGCGAGGGTCCAAGGGTCAAAAAGGGGGGAAAGGATGGACTAAGGGAAGGCCGAAGCCTTCGGGGACGTTTTCGGGGGCGGGAGGGCGACAGTGAATCCCCGCTCCAACACCAAAAGCCCCCTGGTTTCAAATTTTTTCGCCAGGTCCTGTCAAAGAACCAAAACCCCCCCACCCCACCCGGGGACCTGCCAAAGTCCCCCATACCTGAACCCGGGGGCCCCGTTTACCCTTTTTTGGTCGAAGGCCCCCTCCGAGACTGCTCTTTTCCCTTCCCCCCCCCCAACCCCCCCCACTCCCCCAACCCTTTTTGCTCAAAACCCCCCCCCATTTCCCCTTCCAACCCTTTCCCCGGCCAAACCCCACTTTACCCGCTTTCCCCCACCCGAGGATGATACATTTAAAGCTCAAAATTTGGGATTAAAACTCAAAATGTTTCCGCGGGCTGGACCCATGGCACTTTTCATGAGTTTCTTGAGGGAAGGGGAAACCCGGGGGCCCTCCCAGGAGTAACCGTGGCCCCTGGGCATGGAGCATTTCCATCCCCTAAACCCGGGCTTCCTTGGGCAAAAAACACTCAATGTGGACCACCCGTGCTGAAGGAGTCAAAAATCACCCTTGGGAAAGCCAACGGGGGGTCGCGGGGAAAAAGGCTGGAGCTTGAAAAATTTCCCGGGGAAAGCTTGTGTCGAAAGTAATGCCCGTTGGGAGAAACCCACTTTCGCTCCCCAAAAAAAAGTTCCGTCAGCAGAGTTTATCTGACCCGGAGGGGACCGAGCGGGGGATATGGGAAGGGGCGGGAAAGGCGGTTTCCGGTCCGGAGGGGGCCTTTACCCCTCACGTCATCTAAAATTCCTCCCCCCCAACACATGGAAGCTCGGTATCCAACTGGTGACTTGACCAGCCCAGTGCACTCATTTTTTCCTTCCCCACTTCCCTCCCTACCCCCCGGTTAGACCGGGTTAAGAGGGCTAACTAGAGGTGTGCACGAGGGGACCATGGGCCCGTTTTTAATCGGTTGGTGGGCTTTAAAGTTAAGCACCCCTTTAAGGGGGCCCCCCCCGGGTTAGGTGCCTTTGTGGTGGATTGCTTCGGGGGACGTCAAAGATTACACGGTCTGGTGGCTTCCGGCCCTCCCAAACCCCCCTTACTTCCCCCAAAAAATCCCCTTGGGTTTCCCCGGACGGGCCTAGACTTTGTTTGTCTAAGAGGGTTTAGAAGGGGGGTTAGTGCTGAAGTTCTAGCGAGCTAGACTTGGATCACAACCCCCTTCTTTTGAGCCTGGGGGCGCGCGGTGTCCCTTTTTAGACCCCCCAAAAACCCGACCTAAAACGCACTGATAGCAGGTTTTTCAATGTGTTTAAAGAGAGTTTGGGGGGCCCCCCCTTCCCTTTTGAACACAGCATAAACGATTGCAGTGCTGGGGTTTTTAAAGTCCCCCCATCAAAGGTCGTTCGAAGCTTTTTAGCCGAGGGACCCTCCTTTAAAAAGGGGGCCAAAAAGCTTTTTTGTCCCCATTCTATCCTCAGGCAAGTCCGGGGGAAAAGTCGGTTTAGGAAGGCTTGAAAAAATCCGAGGGACAAAAGGTAGACAAAGGGCCAAATGGAAACCCCCAAAATCCATGCGGTTTTGGGGTTTTGGCCGAAATACCGGAAAGTGTCTGGAAAAGGGCAAAAATTTGGGGACCTGTGGTTCAAAGGGCAGGGCCCTTTTGGCAAATGACGAGGAACTTGATGCGGGGCCCCCCACCAAAAGGGGGCCTATTGTGGGGCACAACGGGGGGGTTTAAAATCCGACCAGGAGAAGGGGCGATACTCTTCTTTAGCACTTAGAGGTTTCAATTTTTACCGATTGACAACCCGTCAACCCGGGGCACGTTTTCGCACGTGGCCCCGGTTTATCGGGGCGGTTTTAGTACCCGACCCTTGGATGAACCCCGAAACCCACGGGAAAGTTTTAAAAATAAAAATTTTGGGCGATAGCCCCCTCTAAGACCAATTAAGGCCCCCGGAAAACCCACGATATCGGTAACGCGGTCATAAGAGCTACCCTTGGAGGCGGGTTAAATTTCCCCGTGGAGTTATTTTAACGCCATCCTGTTCCTGAGCACTTCCCCGAGCTCTGAAAGCATGCCCAAAGGCCCCTTTTTTTGGAAAAAACCGGGGAAGGGCCCCGGCCCCAAGGGTATATACCCAACGTCACTTTCTCGACTGTCTTTTGGGGAAGTTGTTTTGAGAGACTACAAACTGACGAGGGCTGACCCGAAATGGGTTTGTTTTAGGCGGGGGATTTTTTGGGAAAAAGCATTTTGGCTTTTTGGCGGGACACCCCTAAGTTCATTTAATTCGTCCGGCCCCGTGGAGCGGTTTCGAGGAACTTAACTTTAACAGGCTTTACTGGGGCCCGTCTTTCTCGACGTGGCAAAAAAGGGCCTTAAACGTGTTTTGGGACCAAAAAGGGCTCCTTTTTCAAACTCCTTTTCCCTTTAATCTCCCTTCTAAACCCAGTTAAGGGGTTCAATCTTTCTATTTCCCCCTGCTCCTTTTTCACTACCATTGGGAAAAGCCACAAACCCAAAGTCAAAAGCATCCCGACTGGGTGCCACAGGGGTTTCCCGGTGGGCCCCGGGGCTATTCAAATCGTATTTAACGACAAACCCAAAAATTTCCCCGACACAAGTTGGCCTGTATGCGGACCACAACCCGGGTTAGTAAAAAGTTGTGGCAAAAGGGGGGTGGGGAGAGGCGAACCCCTAGACGCCCTACGCGTTGGGGAAAGGGGGACTGACCACCCCGGGGAAAAAAGTATTATTCGTGGGGAAGACCAGCAGTGCTTTTTCACATGGAAAAGAAAAATTTTTCAGGCCGGTCCCACTTCAACCCGTTTTGGAAAAACAGATCCCAATTTACGGCATGTTAAGTACCTGGGACTTAAAGCTGGAAAATCAAAAAACACCTGGAGACGGGCACTGTAACGAAGACTCAAAAGGCAAGGCAAGGCTGGGGAAACCAAGGCCCCTTGCTTTAAAAAAAGGGGTAAACCCCAAATCAACCCGGAACGGTTCCCGACGCTGTACAAGCAGTTGCTCCCAAACCCATCCTTCCCACCCATGCGTGCCCCGCTTTGGGGGCCACCTGGCAAAACACGTTAGAGGAGGATGCAGGGTTTCCCCGAGGTTTTTGGGGGTTCCCGAGGATCATTGTGGGCGCACCTTTTGGTTTTGTCCCGGAAAGGGACTAGTTCGCGACCTGGATATGTCTTAACCCTCAAGGGCCATTTCCGGGGACTGGCGCAAAATTTCTACGCCGACTTCTCGGTTTCCACCAATCCTCCTATTCAGGGGGTTTGGGGAAATTTCGTCAAACGACCCTGGTGGGTGCCATCCCAGTCCCCCGTCCTCCTCGGAAAAGCGGATGTGAAACAGTGGTTTGGGGGCTCCACCCAGCCCCCCCTAGAGTATGTCCCCAGCACGTTTAAACCCAAAAAACCCCTTTTTCGGTTCCCCAAATTTTCTTTCCCCTCCCTTTTTAATAATACGTTTTTCTCTGTTTCAGAAAATTCGCGGAAAAAAAACGACTAAACCCCCTCTTTTTTGAAACCCCACGGTGGGCCAATTGGTTTGGAGTTGTTGGAACTTTTTGGAAAATTGCTCTGTGCTCCCCTTTAGGGAGCATCAGGAAGTATTCGACCCATTTACAAGAATATTAAAGTTTTTAAAACGCAAATGTTTTGATTTTCTTTTCCCTTTTTAATTTATTCCAAACGAATATATCCCCAATTTTTCCCCATTTTGTTTTGATCCCTCTTTTGCTAACACCTTAAAAAAAACCAATTTATTTTTTTTAGTTTTAACTTTTGGGCGATACATTTTTGTCGTGCTTCCCATTATCCTAATCGTTTTGCCCAAATTTTTTTTAATAGAAAATTTTTTTAAAAAAAATTTTTCGATTAGAATTGAAAAACTTTTAAATCATCCCCCTAAAATTTTTTCCCCTTTTTTTATTTGAATACTTTTTTAAAATGCACCAAACAATTTTTTAAATTTTTAAATTCCCAAATTTTAAAATTTTTAAATTTTCATGAAATAATACAATGAAAAATTTAAAAAAGCAAAACTTTTAATGGGTATTAATTTTTACATGTGAACAAATTCCTTTTTTAAAAAAACTTCAAGAGTTTTCAAGCACAGCCCCACCAAAAAAATAGTGATGGGCAGAATCGGATGGAATAGAAAACATTTATTCGATTTTTTCTGAAAAACCGAACATTCGATTCTTTTATAAATTT
>JBCFYV010011172.1:107698491-107761337 GCA_039000515.1 Timema cristinae
AACCACTTTCTTTATTTTTGTAACCCCTCATTTGTCCTCAAGAGACTGAGTTTACCCCGTTCCAGGCCCACTGCTTCACAGAAAAATCCGTGGTTCGAACCCAGGTCCTCTACACCTGAACCCAGAAAATATGACCGGAAATTGATTTCACAACTTGTATTTGTGTTAAAGAAAAAGTTCCTTCATATTTAAATCAGACTGTAGGTATACTCTAAGATATATTACTATAGCTAGTCTCCAACATCCCTAAAATAAGATTTTTTTAGGGATGGAAAGATATGTCTGCCCCGGAAATTGTTTGTATATTGGATGCCTTCATTGAAGGAGTTTGTCCATAAAAGAGGGAAGAATGAATGTAATAATTGTTATTACTTCGTTAGTAACATTTTAAGAATCGCGTACGCGTGTATATATATATATATATTGAATTTATTTATATGTCTCATGAACGCTTAAATGTTTTCCCCTCAAGGTTGGTGTCACCAAAAGTTAATTTATGCTTTCAACGACTAGCATAACGTTTATGCTCTAAATCATAAATCAAAGTATGTAATAAAAATATAATTGTGGCTTTTAGCGTCGTAAGTGTGAAGTGTCGGAGTATTTCTTTATTTCACTTTACAAGACAGATTTTAAAAAGTACAACAAAAAGAAAACTATTTGAAAATAAAAATATATACATTAAATTGACAATAATTTTACTGATCCCAAAATGAATAATGCAGAAAACCGCACTTCGATATGTTTTTTGGTTCGAACGTAAGGGGTTATTTATAAACCACGTAATGATGTTGATAAGGGTTGTAGAGGGGTATAGTAGTAACCACATGGTGTAACATGGAGGAAGTATAGGCCTATCACGGTGTTACGTAACACAGATATTAATCTTAAATATAATGTTAGAAAAATAATATTATTGTTCATGTTTTGAAATCTATATTCATGATTTAAAATTGTTTCAGAGCTTTAATAAATCTGAATACCTTTTTTTTAATGTCACACAATCTTCCCTATGAAATAATGACATTTACTCTTGATGTGAAAAGTTACGTAGCAAGTTAGAGACGGGGGGAGGGGATCACGCTAAATGTATATTTGGTGTTACATAGGAGGGGGGTGAGGTGAAAAAAAAAGTTGAGGAAAAGTCGTTACGTGGTTTATGGCTGACCCCTAATCGTGTATCTAATTCCCCGGTTAATCGGTTAAACCGAATGAAGGTGTTGCTACCTGGACTCGGGTAGGTGCGAGTCGCCGCTTTTAGACTGCGTGGTTTTGCGATGCGTAATTCGTGTTTGCGATTCGTCGACGGTTTCGTCGTAAATTCGTAATTCGTCTATTTGCTCGAACTGTGGTGATTACACTATGCGCTGATTTTTAGTTCGTAATTCGCCGCTTGATGGTTCGTGAGGCCGGACCACGTCAGAAAACTTGAACTTTAGTTCATCACGACTGACGTTAGTTAGAAGTAGTATGTTTATTTGGTGAGGATTCTAGGAGCGACGATGTTTGAGGATTCTATTAGCAACGATAGTGTGACCACTGAAAGCGCAATTTTTATTATATTTGACAGTAGCCAAAAGAACCTGGTTAGACTGTTTCGCTTGTTATTTCAATATGAAATACTCGAAGATGTACAGCCCACAATCGAAGATCAATCCTGAAGCGAATTCCATTGCTAGTTTCGACCCCTCGCTTGCTTTATCCCCCTCAACGAATAAACCACGAACCTACGCGCGTAGTGTAGGCCCTGCACAGATCATTCAAGCATCACGCAGCACGAGTGATTCGTTTCCTTTGATCTCTGCTCAAAAACCGCTCCCTCGGCGAATCGCCGCGAACGCGAATGACGAATAACGAATCACTCATTGCAAACACTAAAAATACGAATTTAGGTATTCACATTACTCGAGCATTGAACACAAATCGCGAATTACGAATCACGAATTCACGCATATCATGAATTCAGCAGCTTGGAATAAGGTGCTAAACGTAACGCCAAGACTAGCCACCTGATAACCATTACGAAATGAAGAAACGAGACGTGTCAAATATAGTAATATGGCACTACATTTACACTTTTATAAGATACTAGATAGCTGTTGCCCGCGTGGAAATTGATTATATACAAATACGAAAATATACATATGTATTTACAGATTAATTTAAAATATTACGTTACGTTGATGACCATAACTTGACCTCAGATCAAAAATAATGCAAGTCCAATACAAACTTTCACCCCCTTTTTCATCCCTTATTAAATAAAATTTCCAAAATTCCTGAAACATGTATTTATTTGTTTTACGTCAATAACCGAAATACAAAATTTTGTTTATGTAACTTTCAAAATGACGGACTTTCATACATATTATCATACATATTATCATCCCCTATTTTGACCCCTTTGGGGTGGAATTTTTTAAAATCCTTTCTTAGTGGGTGCCTACATAACAAAATGAATATACAGTCCGAATTTCATACTTGTAGCCTTGATAGTTTGCGCTCGGCGATGATGAATCAGTCAGTCAGTCAGTCAGGACATGTTATTTTATAATATAAGATATAATGACATCAATTGAAAACTCAACATGCATAAAGGCCCACTACCTAACCTTTTTTAAAATATTATTTTAACAATTATCAAAATTAACACTAGAACGCCAAAGAGGTAGCTGCAGAACATATCACTTGGATTATGTCATGAAAGGAATTACAGGATGGTTCAGTATTAATTGAACACTTTCAAATATTTACAACTCTGTATAAATAAATCTAGAATTTCTTACGAATACATTTTTGAGCACCTTTTACAAACCTATATTTTACGGTCAACATTGGTAACATAATTTATAATTATTTTTATTTTATTGATAATAACTTTCAAAAGTGACAGCTGGAAATCACATGAATTGATGTGTGAATACGTGAAAGAAGATCTAGTAACTTTTCCAAGCTGTCATATATGTTCATTCATAGAAAATTGGGGTATAATTATATAATATGTAGTATGCACCCTAGTTACTGATTTATAAATATCTGAAAGTGTTTAATTACATTTTAATCATCCCTCACTCTTCACTTGTATAAAATTAGGTGCGCACTTGGGTGTTTGATTCTGACTCTAGAGGCCGGGGTTGGATCCCTGAGCACGTGACGGGGAAGCGCCTCCTCCTTCACACCGAACATTACTGTTACCATTTGTCTCTCTCGCGAGTGTTGCTTTATTCCCATTTATACCGATTCCCTTTAATTTATCTCGCTGATAGTCAACACAGTGGCCCTAAAGAGCACTTCATGTAGTAATGAAAAAGGATTAGTGCAACTTGTTTTTTTTTTTTACGCTTTTATTCCCTTGGGTCAATAGTTCAGTGGAAGGATAGTACGCTTTGTTTCAATAAAAGTACACCCCCTCGTACTTTACAACCGCCCCCTTATCTCATTTAACCAGGGAAGAAGGGTGTGGGGGTGAAATACCAACTCGGAATGGTAATAATTCTGGTTTCATGTTGGTCCCTGTAAAAAATACGGAATTGGTACAGTTTAGGGTGTTCTTTAAAGCAAATAATTCCGTGTTTATGAAGCCTTAAAAGTACTAATTTGGAAGTGTAACAATTCAGGATTGTTATTACATGTTTGCTGTTATATACAATTTGTCATTGGTACAATTCAACTTTTACGAATCGTAAAAAAGTACCATCTCGTAATTGTAACAATTCCGACACTTATTAAAGATACCCCTATAGTTAAAAATCTTTAATTGTATCCATTCGAAAATCTGTAAAAGCACCACATTTGATTGTTACATATAAACATTCGTAATTGTTACATATCCGGGCTCGTGATTTTTAGTCTTCTCATTCAATCCATAAAACACGAATGGTCTGCGGGACAGTTTTCTAACCTACAGCTTAATGCTGTGTCAATAAACCCCCAACTTGTTTATGTAACGCACGCACACACCTCGGATATTTCCCCCCAGGAGGTATATTTTTATCAAAAGAGATTGTACAAGGATCAATGCACTATTAATTTTAACTCTGTGGGACGTGGTTGGTCAATTTCCTTTTGATAGCTTTTTCAACTGCAATTTGTTTAAGTCCCTTTGGCGTAGAATATCTCCATACATTGTTTGGTCAAGGTTAGGCAATCATGAGCAGTAGGCCTTTAATTATTGACCCCCTCCCCTCTCTCCTAGATTCATTCATGTCCACTTGTCAGTAGCTGGTGGTGGATAATACGCTCAAAATAACGTTCGGGGGTGGGGGGGTATTCCTGAACATTTAATGTCTACAGCATTCTTTAATTCTTAACATGAAGTTCGGTGTTTATGATGATCACACAATTTTCCTTAAAACTTATATAAAACTTTTGTTTAAATAATTATAATTAATTGTAGAACTAATCGTAAGAAAGTCGATACATAGCCAAAATGTATGCAAACCCATATTTTTAATTACACAAATAGGATAGGGATGAACACATCTATTAACTATGTAACGAATTTTCTTATTTTTTTGAACCCCCTCCCCCCTTCTTTCCATGTAACATCAAATAGACACTTAGCGTGACATCAGCCCTTCCCCCCTTCCAAATTATGTTATATAACTTTTCACAGCAAGCGTAAATGACATTATTTCACTAGGAATAAATCTTTTATTACATTAAAAGAGTGACTCAGATTTAATACAACTCAAAATATTTTTTTTTCAACATTAGAAGTTTACTTTAAGAGTTGTGTTACGTAACACTGTGATGTACCCCCCTCACCCCGTCTCAACAGTTTCACGTGGTTTGTGGATGCACACGCAAAATTTAGAGTAACTGTATCCGAATTTGCGTGGAGGGAAAATGTGAAATCATTTAGTGGGGGGGGGTGGGAGTAACTCATAGGAATCGGCCGGGAATCGAACTCGCCTTCGCTTTATCAGAAAACTGGACACGTATGCAAGAGCTGAAGCTGAGCGAAATAGAAGTTAGAGTGGAGTTGATTTTCTATCTACTATTCTGCAACTCAATGCATCTTATGTTCGACTTCACCTTTGGTTTCGCTCAGCCTCGTTCTTGCAACCGGGCCTAAGGTTCTAGCCAATCCCCCATCCGATGTGAATTGCATGTTATTTCGTATTCCGAGAGATTGGTTGACTCCCAAGATTGTACTGTAAACGTAGTCGTATTTATCCGGTACTCGGAAGGGGAAGCCATGGCGGATAACTTATTAGGGTCCGGCACTTTAGCTCAGTCGGTAGTGTGTGTGCCTAGCGAGCCTAGGATCACGGGGTCGTTTCCCAGCATGGCCGAAAAAGTAATCGTTGGTGAAGTTGGTGTTTTTCTCTTTTATAATAACAAAATTACGGCCAGAGGGCTTGGGGCTGTGTCTATTTTAAAATTAAGCTAGAAAAATGTCGTTTGCTAATATAATCAGTCGGTTCAGAAAGTGCAAGTTAAATACCTCAAATAAAAATAAATACATAAACAAACTGATCCGTGAATCTAATCTAAGCTCTCAAAGATTAAAGTTTTGCTTCCTCTTTTTTTTTTAAACCAGCTTTTTTTCCTTTTGGGTGTTGAGCGTGAACGCAACTTCTCTTCCATGGCAACAAGGCGTGTGGGCTGTGCTACCCCACGCACCCCCCTTTCTTACCGCCACTGTGATAAAATATGACTACTCAATATTCGCGACCGACGAGAGACGTGCTTTCATCGTCTTCCCCTCCCCTTACCTAACCCTCGACAAGGATGAGTTCTCCCCAGCGGGATCTACACCTCGATTTATTTTGTCATTAAAATTCTCATCGCAATTTCTTTTTTCCTGCAGTTTTATTTTTAGTTGTACCCTCTTTCACCACCAGGGAGTTTATTCAACGGTTAGACGAGGGATAATTGCTTAAATTAGCAATTAGGGTGATAAGGAGAGGTCTTTTTACTTATAATAAACGTTCATATTTATGAATACTTAAGTCAAGGTCATACTTTTATTTTTAACCCGCGTGTGTTACATGAGCAGAATTAGCTCAGAGGCAACTTGCACCTATTGGGACATAGAGAGGTCGCCCTTTCTGGCGAATGATGGTGCATTTCCTCTAAATTATCTTCATCTTTACCATCTTAGATTAACTCATTAGTGAGAATTGTGTTAATTGCGCCAATTTGGAAGTCATTTTATGGGTTTTAAATTAACTTTACCTGCATATAACACGAAAGGTAAGTAAGACGTAGTGTTTAAAAAAACTAATTAATTTTTTTTAAATGAGATAAAATCAAAAGTTTTCTTTAAAATTTTCTCTAACCACTTCTTCGTAAAGAATTTACAGTTTGCGACTTGATCCCATTGGTGAGATGAAACAAAACTGTATAAAGTAATTTTATTCAACAAATAAAATTTAAACATATTTTTAAAAAATCAGAAAAGTAATAAAGCATTTTAGGAATTTGTATAGGCTTTAATTAGTGAATGTGAAATCTATCTTAAAAAAAGTTTTAGATACAAAGCATAAGCTGTATACACTTATTTCACTTTGTAAAATATATTTGTGCTTATAGGCCTATTATTTTTACTTTAAACTGGGACATTGTGTGTATTTTCCAGTCTCGCACGATAAAGTGATGATGTGCATTTGTTTCAATAAACCGTTTAACATGTGGCAAAAAAATACATATTTCTAATGAGGGTGGGATAAATTTATATAAGTAATTCAATAAACCTCACAACTGAGGTGGATTATTTGTTAACTAGCGATTATACTGAGGTGCATTATTTTTACCTAATGACCATATTGGTGTGCATTCTTTGTTAATTAACGACCGAACTGAGGTGCATTCTTTGTTAATTAACGACCAAACTGAGGTACATTTTTGTTAACTAGCGATCATACTGAGGTACATTTTTGTTAACTAGCGATCATACTGAAGTGCATTCTTTGTTAACTAGCGATCATACTGAGGTACATTCTTTGTTAACTAGCGATCATACTGAGGTGCATTCTTTGTTAATTAACGACCAAACTGAGGTACATTTTTGTTAACTAGCGACCATACTGAGGTGCATTATTTTTACCTAATGACCATATTGATGTGCATTCTTTGTTAATTAACGACCAAACTGAGGTACATTTTTTGTTAACTAGCGATCAAACTGAGGTGCATTCTTTGTTAACTAGCGATCATACTGAGCTGCATTCTTTGTTAACTAGCGATCATACTGAGGTGCATTCTTTGTTAACTAGCGATCATACTGAGGTGCATTATTTGTTAACTAGTGATCATATTGAGGTGCGTTCTTTGTTAACTAGTGATCATATTAAGGTGCGTTCTTTGTTAACTAGCGATCATACTGAAGTGCATTCTTTGTTAACTAGCGATCATACTGAGGTACATTCTTTGTTAACTAGCGATCATACTGAGGTGCATTCTTTGTTAATTAACGACCAAACTGAGGTACATTATTTGTTATTTAGCGATCATACTGAGGTGCATTCTTTGTTAACTAGTGATCATACTGAGGTGCATTCTTTGTTAACTAGTGATAATACTGAGGTGCATTCTTTGTTAACTAGTGATCATACTGAGGTGCATTCTTTGTTAACTAGTGATCATACTGAGGTGCATTCTTTGTTAAGTAGCGACCATACTGAAATGCATTATTTTTACCTAACGACCAGTATATTAATAACGACGATTTTATTTCTCAATTTTATAATCAATAAATCAAAGCCTTAACGACCACATACCCTTCCCCTGTGATTTAACAATATGAAAAATGTTCATCTCTAATTGCAATTAATGGTTTGGATTTTGTTTTTCAATTGAGTCTCAAAAAATACGACCAAAACAATTTTAAGGTTAGCTTTTGTATTTGATGGGTGACCTGGTGGTCTAGGGGTAAGGTGTCAGACTTCTGTGCTGGCGGCCGGGGTTCAATCTTCGGTCCCGGCACATATATATCTGATTACCAAACCCTTCCTACACCTCTGACAAGACATCTTGTGAATGTGTGGAATGCCAGGTCACCACCGTGGTTCGGATTCCACGTTAAACTGTAGGTCCTTCATTTCATCTCACAATCACCCTACCATTACACATTAGCGTAAGTGCGTATAACCCGAACGGGTAGTAAGACGCGGTGCTAATAATAATAATAATAATTTTGTATTTGATAACAGCTTTCGCTTCCACCCCCAATCCTCTACTACAGGGGTCAACAACGCGGGTGCCATGGCGCCCTTTTGACATATTTTAGGTGCCCGCTTTATATTTTGTAGTTTTGTACATTTTTTGCAAAAAAGTTTTGTGTGATAAATTAATAACAGGATAGTTGTTGAGTATTATTTGAATTAAACTTCTTTGTTATATATTCATCATTAGTCCTTAATTTATTATTCCATTAATATCTTCATAAATACATTTTTAACAATAAACCCATTTTGTAACATGCCTCAAAATTTGAGGCTCAAATATTTAAATCTGAAGAATGATATTATAGTTACCCGCCTCGGTGGCGTAGTTAGCTAACGCGCTAGACGTGTAGAGCTCGACTGCTGAGGACGGGGAGATCGAGGTTCGAATCTCGGTCGGGTGAACTGAGGGTGGTTTTTCCTAAACGGTTTTCCACTCTTCCTCCACACAAATGCGGGTTCACTTCCTTTAATTCGACCTTCCCAATTCCTAATCCAATAGCGTAATTAGTACTTAAAGCGTATAACCCGAACGAGTAGTAAGACGCGGTGCTAATATTATATTATATTGATATTATAGTTTATGTTTGGTTTATTAAATTTAAAATATGAATGTTCTCAACTTGTCATTAATAAATACATAAATAAAAGGCGAAAATTAAAATATAAAAATCGACATTTTTCTTGGCACCCCAAAAGTAAAACATATTTTGGAAAATAGCTCTTCATGCTTAAAAGGTAGCCGACCTTGGCTCTATTAGATCTACTTTCATGTCTGTCACTTTTAATAGATATTATCAATAATTTTAAAATAACATTAATAAAATAGTGAAATATTATCAATTTTGGCCCCAAAAAAAGTTTGTATTTTCTAAACGGCTCTGTCTAGGATTTTTTTTGCATCGTGTCTTAATAGTTGCTACCCGTTCGGGCTATACGCCTATGTACTAGTTACATTAATGGTTGGGGATTAGGAAGGCTTAATTTAGAGTGATTGCACCCGCATTTGTGTGGAAGGAGAGTTGAAAACAATTTAGGAAAACTATCAGTGCACCCGACCGTGATCGAATCCCGATCTACCCGTCTTAGGAAGTCTAGTCAAACATGAAAGTAGAGCGTTAGACTACGCGGCCACCGAAGCGGGTTCTATGAAAATTGGTCTGAACATTGAGCAAAATATTTTTTCAAATATTTGGGATTTTACCTGTAAATAGTCCAAATTTTGTGTTGGCATAGTCAAAGCCCAAATACGTCACTCTCACAATAAACTAAATAGAATCAATAGACTGCGAATGATGGTGAGACCGGGGTTTGATTCCTGGTTTGGTGTCTTTAGGGTGGTTTTTCCCTTTCCCAACACGCAAATTCGTGTACACTTCTTCCAAATTCAACCTTACTCATCACACACATTAGTGTAATTAATAAATAGGTGTATAACCGAAATGATGAAACGGTTTGTAAGACGCGGTGCTAAAAGAAATCCAGTCTTTATTTTCACTCTACGCAATCGTTAAATAATAAATACCGGTGTGTCTATATTTTTAAAAGGTTTGGCTGTACAGCTCCTGAATGACGAGTTGTCCTCGCTTGATGCAGCCATGCACGAACTCGCTCAGATATGCATGTGTGGGCTTATTAGACCTGCGCTGCGAGGATAAAATGCAAGTGCTTCTAGCGATAAGTTTTAGTGTCGCAAGATAAATGGATGACTCTTTCATAATTGCATGTCGCAAAACGTGAAGTTCTATTAGTCGGTGCTTTGGCGA
This sequence comes from Timema cristinae, assembly GCA_039000515.1. NCBI lineage: Eukaryota > Metazoa > Arthropoda > Insecta > Phasmatodea > Timematidae > Timema > Timema cristinae. The sequence goes on from JBCFYV010011172.1 coordinate 107,708,429, forward strand.
GAGGGTCTGACTGGCTTGGCTTAACACCTCTCAAGGATCTCCACAGAGGACCCTTATTTGAATATCTGTTAGAAATTTTAAATCAAGCTTATTCAAAATTTCACAATTTAGCTCACTCGGAAGCGTGCAAGTCTTTCAGGGATTTTGCCAGATTTATTTTTTGAGGTATGTTTGTGCATTGTGACTTTTTTTTAAACATTATGTCCTTCTTGAATTATCTATAAAACTCCAATAAGCTCCTATTTTAGGCATTGAGGAAGAATAAAATAAATATTAATACACCTACTTTGGGGGAGGGGGGGAGGAAGGGGTTATAAACCACACATACACACACATGCCGCCCCCTCCCCACTATAAAGTATGCCCCTGCTATCTTAGCCATCTACTGTTCTTTTGACTTGATACTCAAATATATCCTTGTGAAATTGGGTTTAGAATAGAATCAAAGAAAGATTTGATGCTATTAGTTTGTACAGGACTTATTTAAGAAAAACAACACTCACAGGTATGATAATAGGAGTTATGAGTATCTCTTATTTAATAAGTCATAGTTATGAATAAGTGCCTGGAAACAAAACGTTTTAAACATAAATTCATATATTTGGTAGGGGTATGTCATTTCGATTTTTTCGTAGGCCTACCTCAGTTCTACTGGTTCTTTACTTAAGGACGAGAAACAAGTTTGGTTCCTAGACGGTGGATTCTTATTTATATAGCCTAAGTTTACATAAAAATAGTTTCTGATTTTCATTATAAACAAAAAAAAGATTGAACCTTTTATGTATACTTGCTCGCCGAGTAACAAAATTTTACTACTTTCACTCAGCCCCTCGGAGAAAGAAGTATTGTGATTGCAAAAAAAAAAATTACCTCAAGATTTTGATAACACTAGGCAACAGATTTTAACTTTTGTTTTTGTTGAAGTAATGAAAAGGGGTGATTCTAAAGCCTTATGGCTCCCTGATTCAAAAATAATAAGCAAATATTTCTAGTGTGTCTTAAATTTTTTGCTACAGGCTGTTTCAAAAGCAATAGCAAATGCTGATATTTAAAATTTCATATTATTTTCACATGAAAGTTAGGTGTCAGATTGTTCGTTTAGAGAATTTAGTTCATCAAAATAAATATAAAAGTAAGTTTCTGATACAAATAGCACACACACATTTACTTATATTGATTGAAATTTAGTAGATTTATTTCTAGAAAATGTTGATTTTCTCTTGTAAGTGCTACTACTTTTCTCTGAGGAGAAACCAGCAATAATCACCCATCATAGCAGGATCCCATCTTCCCGGATATCGTTGTTACCATTGTTAAAATGTCTTGATGAAACCTTTCACCATGTTCATCACTCAAAGCTGCTAAATTTTATGGGGTAAAGCTCAAATACGAATGCAGAAAATTAATTTTTAGAGACATTCGACATCCTAATGTTATATAGCATTGCAACGAATTTGACACAAACTCTTTATAATTCTCCACTTTTTTATTTCCAAGAAAACCCTCGATGACACCTTTAAAGGATTGCCATGCAGCAAATTCAATCTTGTTTAGAGTCAGATCAAAGTTAGGATCACGAAGTTTTTGTATTTGTGGCCCAACAAATATTCCCTCCTTGAGTTTGGCATAAGAAAGTTTTGGAAACTGATTTCTTAAGTAACAGAAGCCTTTTCCTCCTTCATCAAGTATTTTGCTGAAATTTTTCATCAGACCTAGTTTTAAATGCCGTGGAGGAAGTAAAACAGTAGAATATACTAACGGAACATGTATCACGTTCTCTTTACCAGGTATGAAATCTTCCCTTTTAGGCCATTCTTTGACAATGTAGTGTTTTTCTGTGGCACTACTATCCCAATGACAGAAAAAGCAGCAATGTTTTGTAAAACCACCTTGTAATTCGAGAATTAAAGCGGCAACTTTTTAATCACACCATATTTTCCAGCCACATTCATTGTACTTAATAGCATTCAGTAACAATTACATGCTATCATAGGTTTCTTTCATTCCAACACCATGTGCTATTGGAATGGAAGGCTTTCCGTTACTGTTGTTTAAGGCTCTGCCTACCCATAAATGCACGGTTCTAAACAAAAAATTGTTTTAAAAAAAATATTTAATAATTCAACATTGTTGTTTTTTATTTATTTTAGTAACATATCTGGGCGTCTTTCATAATTCTTATGGAATTTTCAAACCATGCTAAAAATAGTTATTGAAATATTTTCATTAAAATGTTTCCATTTCAATGCATTTTAAATGGGAAAACAAAAATTATTAATTGATTTATTTATTTTCTTTGTACAATTAAGCTAGAGTGTTTGTTTATAACATACTATTTAATGAATAATTTCTTTTTCTTTTTAGACATATTTTTAAATTTGGGCTAGCTTCAATAATCACGACGATATTGAGCTCTAACGACTCCCAAGTCGACACTCTAGTCAAAATACATGGTTTTAAATACAACTTTTCCTTCTGCAACTAGTTGTCTTAGCTGATAATAGGTGTCGTTAGTATGATCATTACCCATTTACAAGCTAGTATCGTTTTGCAAGCGTTGGCTAACCTGCTGTATCGCATTGCAGGCGGCAGTGGAGGGTGAAGCTAATCTCTGTGACCTTCTTGAGTCAAAGAAACATTAATACATGTGCATTAGGATAAGAAGGGCCAATGTGCAATTATGAAAATTTGCGTTATTAAATATAAACATCTTAATATATTCAGTAACTAAAATACTCACAAAGTCTTCCTGCTGTGTGAATAAATATAGTTGGTCCCTACTTACTTCAATGAGAGTATTACTCTAGTGATACATTATTTTCAAAGAAAAAACCACATGCTTCTCCACACACAAAGTTTTATGACATTAGCCCTTATTTATCTGAGGCAGTAAAACATGTAAAATTCTTCACTTTTATCTTACATTCTTTCTTGGGTTTTCTCATTCTTGAGCACTACACGTTGTAATAATAAGTTAATATTCAAAGTATATTAAAACTACTGTACATTGAATTTTTAATCCACTATTATAATAAATAAAAATAAACATTCCTGCTCATATCAAACATAGTTATTTTAAATAAAATTTGGTCTAAATGTAATTTGGAGACGTTCTCAGTATAATTTTATTTTACGGTCTAGGATTTGACCCTCATTGGCCTTTGGAATAAGTTATTTTTCAAAAGTTAATGAACGAAGTCTTTGGTAATCAAGGTGTGAAAATGTTAATTTTATTTTATTAGCTTGTTAAATGTGATTATTTTTAATTTGAACCTGTTGCATTCTCGCAGTTTGTGCGCTCGTTTCGGAAGAAATGTATCGAGTCTCAAACAATAAGTATCCACTGTGATTACTTTTTATATAATTAACAATATGTGACCTTTTTGCTTTCGAACAAAATCCAATGGATTGTATAAATTTTGAGGTGGAGAAGTATTTACAAAATATTATTTTATATCCTTGTGAATAACAAGTTTATGAAGCATGGATCGATGTAAGAAAGGGTAAACAAAGAAACTCAAAGATATAATTGATTATTTAACTGCTTGTCGTAAAGGGTAAGTTTTTTAATGGTATGATATTACTGGCGCTTAGGCTATCTGTATCTACCTAATTTAAGTACAATGGATGAGTAGCGATACTTACTGTAAAATAATATCAAAATTAAGATACAAATAAATATTTATATATAACAATGTAGCTATTATTCTGATATTTCAAGTACTTTTTTAAAAAAAAAAGCTCTTAGCTGAAAGTAAATGTTACTAACACTCTGTAACGCACTTGTATGTTCAAAATCTCTTGTGCCTTGGCCGAGTTCGTATCACGCTAGTACTAAGTAATTTCAACCTAACAGGGAATCGAACTAGTCAAGTTACTAGAGCTGATTAATTTACGCACTCAGTGATCAGTCATAGCACTTTAGCAATATTGACCACGACATGGAGCCGTTGATAAGAAAATATATATTTAAAACCATTAAAGTTAATGAACTTTTGTGTTCCTTATGCCTTTAAAGTAAGTAAGTAAGTAGTTGATACCCGACCGCCTCTGTTGTATAGTGGTCAGATTTACTGGCGTTAGATCCTGAAGTCCCAGGTTCGATCCCCAGTGCCCCTAATTCTGTCTGTGAAGCAGTGGGTCTGAAACAGAACCAAAATCAAACTCGTGGGGACAAATGAGGAGATAATTGAATGAATAAGTAGCGCTTCAGTCTAGAAAACTGAGATAGAAGTCTGTAGGGCTCGTTGTGCTAACCACATGGCACCCTCAGCTTGAAAATGTTGGCACTATCTTCGCCAACATTCGACAGCCTCTCGATTGGTATAGCCTGCTTGCAGGCTGAAACCATGGAGATATTACTCAAGTTAAACTCTACCAATAGAATAAAAAATTATCCTAAAAAAATTATTTCTGGAAAATTGTGTAAATCCTATAGATGTTTTAAAACTGTAAACACCGTATTAAATAACAGATACCCACTTCAGTGGCTGAGTGGTCTAAGGTTTCACTACAGTGTTAATTTGGCCTGCTGATAGTGGAGCACTTGGGGTGCAAATCCTTGTCGGGTCTATTGAGGGTAGTTTTTCCTAAATTGTTTCCCCATCTACAAAATAAAAATGCTGGTAGATAACCTCTCAAATGCTTCTTTCCTCATTACTACCCAATTAGATTATCATATATGCGTATAACATGAACAGGTAGTATGACGTGGTGATATCAGTAATAAAAATAACAGATATATTTATAGTCAAAATTGTTCTAGTATTCGAAATGAAACTGCTTTTAAAATATTTTATTGCCTCTTTAGCCTTTAAATTTTAAAAATTAACCAAAGCACAGTGGCCAAATTTAGCACATTAAATTTTAGTTATTTTTTATTTTACCTGCTTACTAATAAACTCAAATAAATGGTACGATAAAATCGTAAGCTACCTACTCTCTCGTATAGGTTATTAAAGTTAGTGACAAAATCTTCAAAAATAAGTTATCTCTAATTTTACCTTAAATAATTTTTTCTCTGATAAATAAGTATATATTATTATTTATCACTACCCTCACCAGATATTTATTTGAAAAAAATTCAAAAGTGCTACAACAGCATTAACCTGGAATCACCCCTTTGATATGCTAATTACTCAAAATGGGTACGGGTACAAAACTTTCTCTTTGTGGTACAAAACGGTACAAAACTAGTATAAAACTTTGGCATCAAAAAAAGTTAAAAATTCAAAATTCAACCGCATTTACCTGGAGTAGTCACTTTGATATGCTAATTACTCAAAACGGGTACGGGTACAAAACTTTTTCATTGTAGTACAAAACGGTACAAAACTAGTACAAAACTTTGGCATCAAAAAAAGTTCAATATTCAAAAGTGGTACAACAGCATTAACCTGGAGTCACCACCTTTATATGCTAATTACTCAAAATGGGTACGGGTACAAAGCTTTTTCTTTCTGGTACAAAACGGTACCAAACTAGTACAAAACTTTGGCATAAAAAATAGTTCAAAATCAAAAGGGGTACAACCGCATTTACCTGGAGTAGTCACTTTGATATGCTAATTACTCAAAACGGGTACGGGTACAAAACTTTTTCTTTCTGGTACAAAACTAGTACAAAACTTTGGCATAAAAAAAAGTTCAATATTCAAAAGTGGTACAACAGCATTAACCTGGATTCGCCACCTTTATATGCTAATTACTCAAAACGGGTACGGGTACAAAACTTTTTCATTGTGGTACAAAACGGTACAAAACTAGTACAAAACTTTGGCATCAAAAAAAGTTAAAAATTCAAAAGGGGTACAACCGCATTTACCTGGAGTAGTCACTTTGATATGCTAATTACTCAAAACGGGTACGGGTACAAACATTTTTCATTGTGGTACAAAACTGTACAAAACTAGTACAAAACTTTGGCATCAAAAAAAGTTCAAAATTAAAAAGTAGTACAACAGCATTAATCCTGAGTCACCACTTTGATATGCTATTTACTCAAAATGGGTACGGGTACAAAACTTTTTATTTGTAATACAAAATGGTACAAAACTTTGGCCTAAAACAAATTAAAAAGTGGTACAACAGCATTAACCTGGAGTCACCCCTTTGATATGCTAATTACTCAAAACGGGTACGGGTACAAAACTTTTTCTTTGTGGTACAAAACGGTACAAAACTAGTACAAAACTTTGGCATCAAAAAGATTCAAAATTCAAAAGTGGTACTACAGGTTAATGGACGTCTAGCTGGCTGGAATGGATAAGCTAATTTTTCTGCTCGAGAGTGTGATTGTGTCTTGACGTTATATCTCCCCACTTAGTCCAACTTGGTCGCCTACACACTTTACGGTCAGGCACTACTCTTCTTATCTCTATCAGTTCTTGGAAAAAGTTTGCTTGCTGCCTTTACTGATTACCGGTCGCGGTCGCCAGTCTCCCAATTGTTTAAACAAACCAGTAATTCTGCCAACCTGATGGCTGGAATTCACCAGTTTCTATAACGTTAGCAACGCCATCTATTTTGAGAGCTTAAAGCTCAACACATTGCCAGAGAGGGTAGGCAGGGCCTTAGCAAAACTGCTCTTAGGCTAACATTAGACGAATCTATAAATAAACGCCAATCTTCATTATTGTGTGGAAAGCATAAAGTTTTCATGAGACCATCAATATCCTCAAACACAAATGAAATTCTACATATCAAATATGTAGAGAAGAGTTCACTTCGGTTTCTGAAGGCAGTGACTTTTGTTCTTTTTGTTAATAAATTCCATTGTAGCCTTGAACCAAGAATTTCCGCATCATGGTTGGACAAGTTTAAATCTCTCACCATGTCATTCAGTTCCACTTGTTCAATTAAGTGGGAAGTAAATTTTTTTTTTCCAGGAACAAAGTCAGAATCCATTAACGTTAAAGCACATTTATTTTCATCATCGCTGCATATATATATATATATATATATATATATATATATATATATATATATATATATATGTCAATTCGTTTTCGCTTCTTTTCCTCTTTCTTTTTGAATTCTTCCTGTATTCTCGGTGATCAAGACAAAGACTGGGCCCCGCATGTGTGTTGTAAATCGTGTGAATCAAACGTATTCACGTGGTTGAGTAGTAAACGTAATGCATTGCCTTTCGCAGTACCAATTATGTGGCGAGAACAAACGAATCATCACAACGACTGTTACTTCTGCATGACAAACATTTTCTGATTTTCAACAAAAAGTAAACACCGCATTATATAACCCATTTGTGCATTTACTTTGAAGCCTGTTCCACATAGAGGAGATCTGCCAGTTCCACTTCCACCAGCTCTTTGGAAAGATGAGGAGGAAACTATAAACATATATATATATTCAGGCTTCAAAGTAAATGCACAAATGGGTTATATAATGCGGTGTTTACTTTTTGTTGAAAATCAGAAAATGTTTGTCATGCAGAAGTAACAGTCGTTGTGATGATTCGTTTGTTCTCGCCACATAATTGGTACTGCGAAAGGCAATGCATTACGTTTACTACTCAACCACATGGATACGTTTGATTCACACGATTTACAACACACATGCGGGGCCCAGTCTTTGTCTTGATCACCGAGAATACAGGAAGAATTCAAAAAGAAAGAGGAAAAGAAGCGAAAACGAATTGACATTAAAAACAGTGGGTCCAAAAAACTTAAATTCAATGCAAAGTACAATGACGACCACGATTAGATGACCAAGATGGATTCTGACTATAGTGATCCTGACATTGATATAGAAGATTTTGAAGATCTAGGCCTAAGTGATGATTATAGTGTAGGGGACTTTGTTCTGTTAAAGTTTTGTGGTAAACAGTTAGTAGCACATCATGCTGGACGAATAGCTGCAAAAGTAATTACAGAAGAATATGAAATAATTTTCTTACATAGCAAAAATTATGGACACTTTTGCTATCCTGATAAAGGAGATAAATCTATTGTTATAAAAGAAGACACAGTCGCAAAATTGCCTCCTCCTTTTTCTAGGGGGAGAAATGAAAGAGTGGCACTGAAAATTAATTTTAATTTTGATTTTTTCAACTATGTCAATGTAAAGTAAAAATAAACTAATAGCTTCATATCAATTATATGAGTATTATTAACCTCCCTAATTGAGATTAGAAGCAATTTTATACCTGGGGTCAAACCCCCTCGCTATGAGTCGAGCCTCCCATACAATGGGAGGATTGACCAGGTTTGCAGAACCTTTGTATTTTTATTTTTTTATTGTTAAAGCTTATTTTTAATAACTTATGAATACTTTCATTTGAAAGTTTATTAAATTATGTACATTTTCGGGGGAATTTGAGGTTTATAGAATAAAAGCAAAAAATCACAAGATTTAAAATTTGTAATCATTGTCAAGCCCTCCTCCCTCCCCTAAATGTCTCAATTTTTAGATAAAGAAGAGAGAAAATCTCTGCTATGCACCGTACCATAAAAAGTGTTTCTATTTTCTAAAAGTTCCTGCTTACCTATTTATTGTAACATTATGTATTGATAATTTTTTTTTTTTTTTTTTAGGTCATCATGAGGTAAAGTTGGACATGAATCGAGGGAGCCGCAAGTTAGCTCTTTGTCTGATTGGTGCGTTGGCCGCCTTGTGGCTCCTCCGCAGTTACTTCTGGCCCACTTGCTTCCGGGAAGATGAACCCCTTATGCTCTCCAAGCAGGTAAATAATAGCTCATCCTATACCCTTAAATAATTTGGCTCGTGTGGGAATCGTTTAGAATTTGGATACTATAAAAACCCATTATGCTGGTAAAAGGAAGAGCAAATTTCTAATGTATAAGATAAAAGTTGGTTGTGGTGTGTTTTGTGTTATACTCGATGGTAACTTTGAGGGCCTTAACTGTGGGCATTACTGTTGAGGTGTCGTTCATCAACAACCTTAAACCACTTTTGAGAGTCTTTGGTTTGAATCTCAGTAAGGCTTGAAACTTTGGTTTTTATAGTGATTCGGAAAAGATGACGATGGTGTACAAGTTAGTCTGACTTCATGCGTACAATCTCAGATGCTAATAGCCCAATTTGTGTAAAGCACTAGAAAATCTTTAAAATACTCTTATCCTAAAGTAGATTTAATGTCAAAGTTAGTATTAATAAAATAAATGACTTTTAAAAGGAATCTTACTCTATTAATAAAATGAATAGTTTGTTTGTCTGCCATGAGTATTGTGTGATATCTACCTCACACAAAGGTGTGAAAATTTAGAAATAATTATTGGATTATTTTAATTAATCAAAAACCGCATGCGGGCGGAAACACAGGGCTAAAAGAAACTAAATTTTTAATTGTTAGACTAAAAATATCCCAGGACCCAGGCAACACCCCACACTTAACTAGTACCTAATAAAATAAATAAATATATATATGTTCCAATTATAAACAAGCACGGTGGCCACAGGTGGGGAAAACCTGGACAATTTGGAACTATTTTGTTAGAGAAAACTAGTAAATTTTGGTGGGTTTTTATGAAAAATAAGAAAATATCAAGAATTGTAATTACTTAGGCAGAAAAATCTGTAATAATTTGAGAGATTTTGTTTTTTAATGTTAACAAAATGTATTGCATATCTATAGGGCTCTTACACAATTAGGTTTTCCAGTGTTTGTTTTTATATCGCATGTGCACAGTGCAATGTTGATGTTTACTAGCTGCTAACATAAAAAAAAATTATGATCAATATTTTACATGAAAAAATTGTAAATCAATAAGGAAACTGTCCCACTTAGTGACAGATTGGTCTAAGCCAAGTTATCACTCTCTGTGTTAGCCTGACCTGCTGATGATGGGGAGATTGGGGTTTGAATCAAAGTCGGGGCTACTAAGGCTGGTTATTCTAAATGGTTTCCCACTTTCTTTCAACGCAAATGCGGGTAAAATACCTCTAAAATGCTTTCTTTTTTATCCTTACCCTACTAAAGTTCGGTATTTATCTATTATATATGCGTGGATAACCTGAAAAAGTATAAAAATGAGGGGATAAAAAGAGGAAATGGGAAAATCATAAATAAATGAAGATTGAAAATTTTTTGGGACACAAGTACGAGTAATTTAATTTTATGATAGAATTTCTGTAGCCACCCTGACAAATTATTTAACATATTGAATTGAACACACAATACAAGACAATTTAGCCTTTAATTATATGGAAGAAATTATTAAGTTAAAAAATTAAATACAATTAAGTATATGAAATGTGAAACTTGGGTGATAAATAACTATAGTTACGGAAATCAAAGGCCCCGGGTTTGATTCCCATGCCCAGTTGTCATTTTTCAATTTGTTGAACTAGTTTGTGTATGTTTACAGAAATACACCGTAGGATACAACCAAAAGGTGTACTCTTATGACCGCTACATGCCGCTCATCTTCATTGGGGGGTGCCCCGCTCTGGCACCACTCTCATGAGGGCTATGCTCGACGCTCACCCTGAAGTTAGGTCAGTATATGTTGAGCTCATCACAATAATACAAGCATTAAATATGCATGTCTTTAATATATTTAATTTAACCTTCAAATGAGATTTATTTATTTTTTTAAATTTGATTTTAAAATTTCATTATTGAGAAAATTTTATTTGTATTTCATTTAAATTTGAGGTATTTAACATGCACTTTCTGAACTCACTGATTATATCAACATGACTTATAAACTAATTTAAATCTAGAACAGACACAACACCTAACCCCTACTCGTTAATTCATCACTGTGAACGGGGAAATCCACATTGCACCAATTTAATACATTTTTGGCCATACCAGCAATCGAACCCAGGACCCTTAGTTCTGTAGAGACACGCTACCGCTGAGCTAAGATGTCGAATGGGAGAACATGTATTACACATTAACACTTGATAATGATGATCACTGTTCACAAATACTCATTTAAATATATGCAAATAAACTATACAAAATTAACCCTCTAGAACAGTGGTTCTTAGTATTTTTTGGGTCATGGACCCTTTTTAGAAACAGATAACGTCCATGGGAATAAAATGCATATAAATATACTCACACAAAATTTGTGTACATTTTACTTTATTGTACTGGAAATTGAGTACATTCACATAAACATAATATAAAAACAAGCTCTACAAATAATGATGTTTCTCACACTATCTTTGCATGGAAAAATCAATGGTCACTTTCTGAAGAAAAAAGAGATAAATCCAAATTGTGCAGCTAAAAAGGTAACTTAATTTTGTACAAAAGTAAAAGTCAATGAGAAGGTTGCTGTTTTGCTTTTATAAGAAGTTGAAAATTTGGAGGGGTTTTTGACAGTGCAATGTGTATGTCATCTTTGAAATCCAATCTAGGCTATATAAATTTTTGGTTTGGACGGCAACAAGTGCTGAAAACCCTGCCTCACAAAGATGTGTAGTAGCAAACAAAATCAGAGCTCACATAACAAAAACAAATACTTAGCTGGCAAATCTATACACATAGCTGTCAGCAAATTTTGTGACCACAATAACATCAAGGTAAGTTTTTTGCTGCTCTTATCAAGGGCAAACTAGTTTATGTGGCATCTACTGTGATTATATGTTGTTGTTTTTTTCGCCTGGTTCATGGACCTCAATTTAAGAACCCTCTGCTCTAGAAGATGTTATATTTTGAGAAGTATTAAAATCTTGTTGGTTAGAAAGCAGTTAGCTGTGGGTAAATTCTCCTCTATATCTTACAGGCTTCAGACTTTTTTTGTGTGTGTGTTTCACATCTTACCACTAGTCCGAGTCATCTATATATTTACCCTAATAAAGTAGTAATGAGTAAGGTTTAGAGGCAATGTAGCTGCATTTTTATATAAGGAGAAAGTGAAACCATGCAGGAAAAAGCACCTTAATACACCCGGCCAAAGTGAGTTATACCTTTATCCATATGTCCACCATTGTTTAGGGTACAAACTGCTGTTGAGATATAAATTGTGCTCTGTTAAATGTTTTAGTTAAATTATGAGAACTTCCCATAATACAGTAGTTTTTAAATGGACGTAATGGTTGTAATGGTTGTAAACTTTTTTTTAGCACTGCATCTTAATACCTGTTTGTCTCATATGCATATGTACTTATTACGCTTGTGAGCTAGGGATGAGGAAGTTTGAATTTAGAGGAAGTATACCCGAATTTGCGTGAAGGAAAACCACTTTGTAAAAATCACATTCAGTATACCCGACTGGGATTCAAATCTTATCTCCTTGTCATCATGTCATCGGAAGTAACTATTATGAAACAATGTAAAGTTTACCTGATCTTTTAATCTCTGCGTCCTGCTTTCAAACTATTTATAAGCAAAAGTTAATGTTTATATTTCGTGGTGGGAATTTTGTTGGTATTTGCCTTATTTCATTTTCTCTTCTGCATATTCATATATGAATGATATAGAGGGAAAAGGACCATGACAAAAACTTTAATATCTCAAACCCCATAAGGACCCCAGCACATACATTTTTAGTCGATTTAAATATGACAGAGACCTCTTTTAACCATTCTTAAGTATATTAGAAAGGTCTCATGATAGTCTAACAGATGGCAGCACTAGCTCAATTTGAGTTAAAATAGGACCTTCCCCCTCTTACGCTTGTACCATTCACATATTTATAATACTACATGGACATTTATCCACCTCTCTTTGGCTTTAGATGTGGCCAGGAAACCCGAGTAATACCTCGCATCCTTCAAATGAGGACTCATTGGCTGAGGTCACAGAAAGAAAGCTTGAGGCTAGAGGAGGCTGGCCTCTCTAAAGAGGTAATACTGGATGTAATATTATGCTGCTCATCACAAATATTTTCTCTGTTAAACTTGGCTTGAATTATTACAATACTAGCCAAGTCACCTATATATGTGTTCCTCAACCATATCGCTGACCTAGAACTTTTTAAAATAATATTTGGGGCACCTTAATTATAATATTTCAAAAATTAGATAAGGGTTTGTTAGCTGTACAGCATCATATTTTGCAGGCAGCGCTGTTTTAGCCGATTAATTTTTCATGGAATATCAACTTTTTATATTTCTATTTTTATTCACTACCTATATTACACTACAAGTTTTTGATTATTTGTCAGGTGTTAGACTCTGCTATTGCCGCGTTCTGCTTAGAAGTTATCGCTCGCCATGGGGACCCTGCCCCGCGACTATGCAACAAGGACCCGCTAACCCTCAAGTCGGCAGTGTACCTCTCAGAGCTATTCCCTCAGGGCAAGTTTATCTTTATGGTGCGGGATGGGCGCGCCACTGTGCATTCCATCATATCAAGGAAGGTGAGAGACACTTTTAACGCAAATCATTTCATTTATTTAGCATTGCATCTTACTACTAATTTGGATTATACGCTTATTTACTAATTACCCTAATGGTTTTATGGATTAGGAAGGTTATAATTATAAGAAGTATACTCGCATTTGCATGGAGGGAGAATGGAAAACCATGTTGGAAAAAACCACCCTCGGTACACCCGACCAAGATTCAAACCTCAATCTCCCCATCATCAGCATTCTATTCTACTCTGATATTAGCACGTTAGACCATGCGGCCACCAAAGTGGGTATTTATTTTGTTAAAAATAAACTTCTCAAACCTAGGCTGATTTGTGGGGTAACAAAACAACAACATTAGATAAAACTTAAATTAACTTATCTTCAACAATAACATTAGTTTTTAAATGATCACTTTACATTTTTATAAATGGGTTGGGGGAACTGTTGCTTTATAAATTCACAAAATCATACAAAGCAAAGAACATTAACACGTTTCAGTGGTTAAATAGTCTAAGGCGTCATTCTCATGTTAGACTGGCTTGTTTGAAGACGAGATTTGGGTTTGAATACCATTCGGGTGTATGAGGGTGGTTTTTTTCCTAAATTGCTTCTTACTCTCCTTCCACGTAAATGCGGGTAGATTACCTATAAACTGCTTCCTTTCTCATCACTACTCCACTAGAGTAATTATCATATATGTGTATAACTTAAACAAGTAATAAGACATGTTGATTAAAAAACTTGTTAAAAATATCACTCAATTAAACACTCACCCCACCAAGCAAAGACCACTAACTTAACATCTAGGTAAATAGGAAATATGGCAGATAAATTAAATGTTTTTAACTTCTAATTTCAAGTTTCAAAAGATTTGTTAAACTCATCATTGGATCCAAATTTTCTTTATTGAAATTAGGTTCAACTATATTGCAATTTAAATTTTCATTATCCCTGAGTCCATAGGCACTGATGTGTTCAAAACAACCCTTTCATTGTGTGTGTGTGTGTGTGTGTGAGTGTGTGTGTGTGCATGCATGTGTGTGAATATACACACACACACACACATTTGAAAGAGTTGTTTTGGGTTTTATTTTATATATGTATATACAATAAATATGTATTTATTTTTTACTAATGCTATTATAGATTTATTCTGCATAGAGGTTGCCTGGATGTCAATTCGTATTTTGTTCCAAGAGTATTAAAAGACATGTAGTGTAGATGAGTAGATTTGAATTTAACTCAATAGATGCCATACATTTGTGGTTTAATTGCTCTAATGTGTTTTATAGCTTTATATATTGACCCAATTAGTAAACCTAATTTTTGTACTTAGGAAACAAGCAAGATTAAATTCTTATCAGCCGCATCGAAAACAGCTTGTTTCATTTAGAATTTGCCAATCTTTATTTATAGTAAATTTAATGTTTCTATATATTTTTTGCTATGATATACTTTAATGACCTTATGTTTGGTTGTTGCACTTATACCATTTGACTTTTTTGTTGTAAAATTTATAATGAATTATCCATTGATAACACATGAAATGGCCATCTGCACCAGTAGCTACAATACAATTTCCAAGTTTTTTTATTTTACAATCTTTACATATACATACATACTACATACATACATACATACATATCTTATCATGCAATTACTTTAAGGGGTGGCAAGAAACTTTGCGTATCGCTCAAAAAACAACAGCTCCTTTCTTAATCCATCCTCACTAACTTTCTCCATACTTTCCTATCATTGCATACTCCCTTCACTTCAACTAAATCCATGCACAGAGTCACACATTCAGCTACAACATCTAACCACGTCTTACCAGGGCTAAACCAACCTTCCAAAACGTTGTTTATGACAACATACTATAAACTTTATTTAATTATGCCCACTTCACTTAGTGGTAATCACAAACACTGTAGTAAATTTTAACCTCATTGTACAATGTTGGTTATGTTGCAGGATCTTGTGTTGCACCAAATAAACCCCTCGTGCTCTAGTGTTAGTAATCACATCAACATTGGATGCAATCAATAGATTGTGTTAACAAACACATTTGCGGAAGAAGTAGTAATATTAATGCTGTTTACTAACATAAAAAAATGGAATCCTGACATTAAAATAGTGCGTCTAATTCACTTTATCAAACAATATTATTATACTAGTCAAATTCTAATACCAACTTCTATTTTTAAAACTCTTTAAATCGCTGAATTGATATGTATTTTTAAAATATCTGTCTCTTTAATACAAAAGTGTAATTCATGTCAGGTAACCTGGTGGTCTAGGGGTAAGGTGTCAGTCTTCTGTGCTGGGAGTCCGGGGTTCAATCCTTTGCACATTTATCTAATTACCAAACCCATCCTTAACCTCTGACAAGACATGTATTAATCACAACTTATGATTGTGTTGAATGCCAGACCTCCACCGTGGTTTGGACCCCACGTTAAACTGTAGGTCCTCCATTTCATCTCACAATAACCCTACCATTACACATAGTGTAAGTGTGTATAACCCGAACAGGTAGTAAGACGCAGTGATGATATAATAATAATAATAATAATATAATAATATAATAATAATAATAATATATTCATGTCAGACCCATTATCAACCTAAATTGACAAATGCGAGCTTTAATAGAAATGTGTTGACCTGAAGATGTGCAACCACTAATAAAATTATTTTTACTGGAAGTCAAAAAGTTCACCCGCTCCCCCTCCAGATCCATCTCTGGGGCTTGGAAGGTACCCCTATAAACCGTATTTAAACATTGTGCAATTTTCACACAGGTTTACTAGTAAGTTTAAAGTGTTAACTTGTTGTAGGTCACAATAACAGGATTTGACCTGACAAGCTACCGGCAGTGCATGACCAAGTGGAACACGGCAGTGCAGGTGATGCATTCACAGTGCCAGGAGGTGGGTTCAGCCCGATGTCTCATGGTGCCCTACGAGCAGCTGGTGCTACATCCTCGCGAGTGGATGCGCAAAATCTTGCACTTTGTGGATGTGCCATGGAATGAATCGGTACTGCACCATGAGGAACACATCAACAAGCCAGGGGGTGTTTCGCTTTCTAAGTGAGTGATGCGGGAAGGTGGTGACTATGTTGTCAATTAAACTAATACAAGTAATCAGGGGGAAAGCTGCTTGTTGCATATTTTCAATATTCTTCGTAATGGTGTGCGAAGCTTCAAAAGTCAAAGTCGAAGGTCAAAACTCTTTCAACTTCGACATCTACAATAACCTTCGCATATTTGAAAAATTTTGAAGGAAGGATAAAACTTCAATAAATTATCAAACAATTGAATTTTACCTTACTTAATATATCATTTTTCAATATTTGAACATTTTAAAACAGTTAATAAACAGAATTTTAACACTAACTAGTAATTTAACCAACACAACGTAAGCATGGATAAAAAACGGGTAGGTAAATGTTAATATTGTAAGAGCATAGCTATTTTAAGGTTTATTCTGGCAAGAGGTTAACCCACGCTAGTACATTTCCTTGGAAGTCAAGAGTGTTGGGTTGCCATCCTGCTGAGAATAGCATATAGCTCATATAGTTTGCATCCTGTTGACGAGTGAGCGGGTGTGACCGATGGACCTTCTTGGCTGGTGGAATATCGAGATCTGCAAGTTTGTGTGATAGAA
Organism: Timema cristinae; assembly: GCA_039000515.1. NCBI lineage: Eukaryota > Metazoa > Arthropoda > Insecta > Phasmatodea > Timematidae > Timema > Timema cristinae. The sequence goes on from JBCFYV010011172.1 coordinate 107,725,391, forward strand.
TAACACTTTGTTTAATGTTTGGAACCATGCTGAATGCATGTGGGTCGGTATCGAGCAACGACTGGCTAAACGACAGAATAAGATGTGATCTGGTGGTTGACCCCCGCCGGAGGGTCGATTGCGGGTCTAGAGGAAGGTTGGCGAGTCCCATTATCGTGCCTGCTCCCTCGTCATGGGAGATTTACCCGGTTACTTTGTAGTAGTTTAGTCATCTGAATAGATTAATAAATATACATTATTGGACTAACTTTCAAGTCTCACTCTTCACGAACCACCCATTCCAATCCTTACCCCATCCCAACTATGAAAGTCCCTACAGTGCCGTGGTAGTATTGTAGTTAGGGTTGGCTACCGGGCATCCAAATAAAAGTAGTGACCTTAAAATATAATATATTCACTATCGCCAACATAATTTTGTATAAGATAAAAATACCTATAAAGAAATAACACCATGGTCACTGGTATGAAGCAGAGAAAGCGCTTTAGTTGTGCTGTCATCCCAGCTTGCGTCTAATGTTTGGTCCTTAATATTCTATCTCTTTGGAGTTAGTAGTGACAAATTTACAAGTGCATTTTGACATAGAATTTTTTCATAGCTTCTTCGCATTTTCTTTATTATTCAAAATGGCTGATACAGAAAGTAGGAAACAAAAACAGAATTTAATTTATAATTATTATCAGAGAAATGCGAATAAAAATACAAGTATATGTAAAGTTTGCAAAATAATATTATAAACTCCACGATGTAAGTAAAAATTAAAACTTAATTAAGAATCAAATAGCCAAAGCTATTATTTATGCTTTTTAGTGAGGATTACTCCATCTAGATATCATATTCTAAAAATTGAAAAATGACACCTTGACACGGAAATCAAACCCAAATGGAGCCAAAAGTTTCAGGTTTGATTCCCCTGTCCAAGTGTCATTTTTAAATTTTCAGAATAAACTTAATTATAAAACTAGGCTTATCAGTAAGCCTGAATGCATTAGTTATTAATATAGTCCTTAGGTAATAAATAAGGACATTTTCCAGGCCCTTGTTACTGACAATATATAGAAAAATAATTAATTTAAAAATTTAAAGTGACATTAAGTGACAACAACAAAAATTCTAGGTAGCTTCGACTTTGATTTTTACTTTTCTCTGCAAGTTTCAAGATTCACTTCGACTTTGATTCACATTTAAAAAGTGGCCTTCGCACCACCCTATTCTTCAATCTTTTTTTTAACACATTTGAATCTAAAATTTGATTATATTACATACTTGCAAAATAAATTATTGATCCCAAATAGATACTTCTATACTCTTGATTCTAACTAGTTAGCGTATAACCGAACGGGTAGTAAGACGCGGTGTAAGTTATTATTATTATCTAACTAGTATCAAAATAATCAATCTTAATACTACAAACTTTGACAACTAGTTTCTCAGCTCTCAAAGGCCTATAGATAAAAATGTTAACATTGAAAATAAATAGCAATGTTCAGAATGGTTTAGTTTTTCATTTAATCTAAGTTTTGTTTTTTTCCCCCTCAATTCAGTGCTTGCAAATTAATAAATATACTCAACACGACCTTTGCATTCTAACAATCTTGGGCGGATCAAACTTAGCCCTTGGATTGCTAGCTTTGTTGTCATAATGCTACTTGATCTCCTTTAAGACACTCTTTAGTTTCTGTATTAGTTTATTTTTAGATTTTTTTCACCTGCCTATACATAATTCAAATTTTCTATCATTTATCTAGAAGTTGTTTTATTCTTTTAGCCACTCCCTACCCTCCCCCCTATTTTTAAATTCCAAACATTACTGCCTTTATGGTTATTGTGGGGTGATCCTTTTACAAACTTGGCAAATTTAAATTTTCTTTCATGCCGAAAAAATTAGTTTATAACAGTTTTGGAAAGAGTTTAAATTATTATCCCCACACCCATTTCATTTCCCACATTTCCATTTTGAAATTTTAAGACTTATTCGATTATCTTAAATTGTTTATTTATATGCCGGCCAAATTTCAATTTCAAACCATTCAACTTTTCGGGAAGGTCTCTTTTGACTTGCATGTCAAACTTTTGTAGAATCTTTAGGGTACCCCTGCCCCTTTCCCCATTTACTGCTTCTTCATTTTGAAATTTAAGAAGAAGACCTTAATGGTTGTTTGGGGTGTCTTTTATACCCGCCTGACAAATTTCAATCTTATACCACACTGAAAAGTAATTTATTAATTTAGTTTTGGAAGTTTTGAAATCCTCCATTTGACCAGCCCCCCTCTCTAATTAGTAAATACATAACACTTATTTTGTTATTGGAGCAATCCTTCTACATTCTTGGCAAATTTCAATTTTCTTCCACATTTAAAATATTTTTTTCTTTTTATCCCCCTCTTTTCTACTTTCCCACTATATTTTCTACATTTAAAATCTATGGGTGTATGGAGAGTTTAATTTGGGGTGGGGCTCAAAATCATAAGTCTATGACATGATGTTAAGAAACTCTAAGAAATAAGAACACTGCTCTTTCATACACTTGTGGTGGAGATTTATTTTTGTATGAGGGGAAGGAGGGGAGTAAAAAAAAGTGTTTTTAGGGACTTTCTACCCTCATACCCCAGTTCATGATAGAAAATTTAATCCTTCTAGAAGCTATTTGTAGAAGTCATTTGGAGGATTTCTTAAAATTATAATCTTTTAACAGCTATTTAGAATAGTGATAACCATTAACATTTTTGGAAATGCTGATGTGTCTAAAAGCTATTTGAAGAAGTGCTCACCAGAATTGTTTGCATAAATTAAAACTTTGGAAAACTTCAGAAAAGTTGGGGGCAGGGGGAGGTTTTGAACCTCCTAACCCCCCTTCCCATGCCCATGGTTGTTTCATAATTTTTGAGAATTGTAAGACCCTCGTCCCCATTTAAACACCTCTTACTTAGAAATTTCAAATTTTAATAGGATTTAGTAATGAATAAAATGATAAAGTATTAGGAAAATGGTGAGAACACAATAAAAGAAAAGACACTAACACATATTTACACACACTTCAATATTTCGATGCTATTAAAGCACCTTCCTCAGGAAGTTGTAGAACTAGACTGATCAGTTGTTACACAACTTCCTGAGGAAGGTGCTTTAATAGCATCGAAATATTGAAGTGTGTGTAAATATGTGTTAGTGTCTTTTCTTTTATTTGTGTTCTACCATTTTCCTAATACTTTATCATTTTATTCATTACTAAATGTTTTTGCTCAATGCACTTTTTTCATACATATAAATTTTAATGGGAATATGGCTATCTGAAAATTTCCTTCTTCCTGCCTGTCAAATTTAAAAAATTAAATTTTTTTATCGCACTTTAAGTGGTATTTTTTTGTGAATGCTCCTTTCCCCCTGTTTCCTAAAGTCGCAATTAAAATTTTAACATTTTCAGCCTCAATATTTATTTGGAGTGGTATTTTTACCAGCCTGTCAAATTTTAGTTTTCTTTCACGCTGGAAAGTAATTTTTGAAATAATGAACCCTGTACCCTTTTTCTCCCATCAACTCGCAGAAATGTCAAATTTTAAGATTTACATGGTTATCTAGAGTTGTCTCTCTATCTGTCCACTAAATTTTAATTTTCTACTTCATTTAAAAAATTTTGTTTTAACTAAGCCCTCCATTCTCCAGAGCCCCATCAAGCCCAATTTCCAGGACCAGGGGTTGAGGAACTACAGAAAGTCAGCGAGTCCTGCACCTTTTTTGCCTTACTTACCCTCTTAGAGGATTGAATTTAAAAAAACCTAAGAAAGTCTCACTTATTTCTAGAAAGGAATCTTAATTTTAAATTTCAAGGCTCTATGTATTTTGGATCAAAATAACACTTATTATCTTTTCGTGCTATATACTTAAGTACTAATTACGCTAATGGGTTAGGAATTGGGAAGGTTGAATATAGATTAAGTGAATTCACATTTGCGTGGAGGGAGAGAAGAAACCCATTTAGGAAAAACCACCCCCAGTTCACCTGAGTGAGATTCAAACTTCCATCTCCCCATCCTCGGCAGTCTAGCTCAACACAAACTACATTAGAAGCATTAAGACAGGTTTCTGGTTCAAAATATACATCAGTGGATTTTTAAAACGTTCAACACCCCATCCCCCTATTTACCCCTTAGAGGTAAAATTTCACAAAACTTCATATCACTTTCCTAGGGCCTAAAAGGAACCTTCACCCAAAATTTCAATTTTCGAGGCCCAGGAGTTGGGCAAACACAGTTATGATTTAGTTAGTAAGTGGGTTTTGCCTTTTATACATATAAAACATATATTTAATGCTAGGTGGGGAGCACACTGGCTGAGCATGATCTTTCTTTAGGTGGGCCAGGTCACAGCATACCGGTAATGATTTTTTCTCACCACCTGTTAACATATTAAATTAAATTCTTTAGTTTTCCTAATTTTTAAAAATCACTAGAATTGCAAAATCTACAAACAATCTACAAACAGAAGGAATAAAATAACACAGGTTTTTAATTTAACATACAAAGAGATAATATTACCTGTACAAAAGCTGGGCAGTCTGTTTCTTAATGCCAATTTATGAGTACCAAAATATTTTAAGTGTTCTATTAATCTGCCTAATACATGCATAGATTTTAACACTTGTTCATTGTCTTTTTGGATTAAAATTTTGACCTCAGAATCTATCTGTGATGCAATATTTACTATTCCAAATGGTTTAAACGTGCATGGATTTTTCCAATGTCTTTTAATTCTTTCATTTAAATGTTAAGACCCTTACAGCCTATCTTTGTTCACAACCCCTCACCAACAAATAATATACAATAAAAACAAAATAAGCTCTGTTTTTTTTCACTCACAGTTAACTACAATTGTTTACCAAACCAAGCATTAAATAAAGTTTTTTTCCTTGCCATCCACTGCATAAATGTAAAATCATTAAGCTGATGTGCTCCTAAGCATTTAATTTAATTTTTCTTTAATTAAAAAAAATAAGAGTTTTTAGTAAAGAATCTACATTATTCATCTTTATTAATCATTTTCACAGGTCATCTTCTTGGGTATTTATTAACACATGCACATAGACGCCAAAACAAAAAATAGACCCACTTAGACTGTCCCTATTCTCTAGTATAAAGCTCGCACTGTAATGGTAGGGGGATTAACCATGAGAGGTACGTTGGTCTCTGAGAGGGTCTTGTCATAGTTGGCCCTGCTCAGCTTCTATATTCAGTTACTAGAGCACTGGTATAGCCCTCGCATGATGTTTGGAGCGAGGAATGAATGAATAAGCTTATCTTGAATACTGTATAATAAATCCAACAATTCATTGTGTGTAGAGACCGGTGCTCCACTTCATATTCATGTCTTTTCCCAAATATGTTAAAGAATAAAAAGAAAGAAATGTTTGTTTTATGTTAAAAAATATGTTGGTGTGGCCTGCCCTCGGGGGATGCATCAAAAATATTTTAATGGTAAAATGTTGACTTGAAAATCAAAAAATCACAGTTAAAATTTAAAAACCACAATCTTGACTTCTCTAATGTGTTTTTCTTTAAACTTTCAGAGGAATATAATTACTATGCTTTGGCAATATTTAATCATTTAATTAAGAAAAAGAGAATGTTTAGAGGTTTCTGCTTTGGATAAAATTGGTCTACTATAATCAGAAAATCCTAGGCGTTAGAAAGTCCAGAAGGTTGAGAGTCTGAAAAAATTGCATTTAGTCAAAAAAAACTTCAAGATTGCCCCACACCTGTCTTGTTAGAGCAAGCAAAGAGAGTGATTTTTGTGCCCTTAGTATCATATTCAATATTTGTAATAGGGATGACTACTTTAAAATCGAAGGTTAAGATTTTAAACAATTCCCTATTTGAAAATAAAAAAGAGTTTTTTTTTGTTTTGTATTTTTTATAGTTATAATGATGCTTACTAGTGGCTTAGCCCAACATGATTGTAGGACAAACCTAACAATACCATAAACAAATAATTTACCACTTAACTGAATGTGGCTTCACAGGGTGTCTACTGAGCTGGAGAAACAAAAATTAGTGACTTTTTGGTGACTTTTTTTACCACAAAATTTCTTTGGTAACAGTCAAACATATAATAATGCAAATAAATATATATATGCAAATTACACTCACACACAACAGTAAACTTTAACTAGATAGTGAACGCTAACCTTGTTTTTGGTATCACGGTAAAAATAATCCGGCAACTTGCGTCTAGTGCATGGCATCATGGGTAGAAGGTGGTCTGACTTTCGACATGTTCGCTTTGTTACATTGCATGGGAAATTCAAACAGAAATATTTTCGTGACTTTTCAGGGACCATTTTTGCAATTAGTGATTTTTTTTATGACCCAGTCAACACCCTCCTTTATATTTTAACAAAATATGTTATTATTTATTTATTATTTACTTTTTGTATATCAACTAAAAAATTAATGGTAATAAAGTCAGATTTACCTGTTTTGTTGGTCGAATGTTCTAAGGCATATTACTTTCACAATAGACTATATATATAGATTGTCACTGCCAGGGAGATTGAGGTTTGAATACCAGTCAGATGTACGAGGCTGGTTTTTCCTAAATGGTTTTCCACTCTCCCTTCACACAATTGTGGGCTTATTTCCTCTAAATTAAACCTTTCCCATCCTTAACACATTTGTGTAATTAGTAAATATGTGCATAACCCAACAGGTACTAAGACGGGGTGTTAAAAAAAACAGAGCTGAAGAGAAACAATTTCATAACAAATTGTGAATAATCTCTTACACTTATCATCTCTTCTAAGATTTGAATTCAGATTCAAAATTCATAGGTAAAATTAATGTTTAGATTTGATGAATAAAAAAAAAGTGGATTTGACCATTCTCTAATTTATGGTGTTCATGTTCTAGAGTTGAGAGGTCGTCAGACCAAGTGATCAGGCCAGTGAATCTAGATGCCCTCTCCAAGTGGGTGGGGCACATTCCCAACGATGTTGTCCGGGACATGGCAGATATTGCCCCCATGCTTTCCATCCTGGGCTACGACCCGGACGCCAACCCTCCCCCTTACGGTTCCCCGGACTCGGCAGTGGCGGACAACACTAGAAAAATCCGCTCCAATGAGCAGCTCTGGGAGACCAAAGCCAAAGATATCCTCTACCCTCTTCGCTCAAGTCATGAGGGCAACTCGGACGACGCTGAAACAGATACTGCCCCTATGGCGTGATGTAATAAGATCTTAGGGAATGCGAATGAATATGATTTCATAAAGTTGGCCTGGCGGAATTAATTTCCATCTAAATGGTCTTCAATTTCAAGTTTTAGTAGGCGACTTTACCTCTTTGGGGCTGTCCATAAACTATGTATGCGTATCAGGGGATGAGGTGGGGGTGTGGAGAAGTAGTGCTTGGCATGACAAAGCGTGGTGAGGGAGTAGGGGAATCAAATAATGCAGGACGTCACATTATAATTAAGCATATTTATTTAAAAATCAACCTCACATGCACATATAAACACACAACGATTGACTCTTTAACTTCAATCATCGAGCTTGGCAAACATTTCACTAGAAGTGTTATATAGGCTCTAAAAGATATTGTGACATAATATTAAAAAGAGGTGTTCACAAAATTGTGACAATGTATGACATAGCTTATGGACAACCCCTTTTTTAACTTTGAAGGCCATATTCAATGGTCTCATAAGTTTCGCCAGGTCAGAAATATTAGCGTAATGTTTGTACAGATAGTGAACAATAAATACAGAGGGTTGCCTTTCCTCACCACAGCTACTTGATTGATTATTGTGACTAAGAGACAAAGATATTCTGGGAATACACTTTCTTATTTATAAAATCAAGTGGGCCATTCTAACTAACAGGGTTTTCAACTTTCAACTTTGATTATAATAAACCATCTTGCAAAGTGTGCAGTGTGAGTACCAACCATCCATTCAATTGTCAAATGTATTGGTTAATATATATATTTCTTCTTCTTTAAGTGAATATTTATTTTTTATTTCATAAATTATATTTAATATTATAAAATAATGCAAGTTGATTGTTGCGTTGATTTCTAGTTTAACTCAACTATATTTTGTTGGCATCACAATTTAGATTTTTTTTATAATGAATAACAATCTATAAATGTAAATTCTTTTTTTGCCTTTGTTAACACTATCTTTGTGTTCACATTGCATTTTGCAAAACAACCCTTCAAAACTAAATAATATTTGGCTGTTCCTTTCAAGCCTTTATTAAAATACTGGGGTGGATATGTAATATTAGACTATAGTACTTTCACTGTTACACATACACCAAAAGACAATAAATGAAATCAAATTGACTTTCTTGTTCTTGGATATTTTACATTGCTTGTGCATATGGATTGTTTTGATATTCATGCATTTCCACAATCTTGGGATAAGCTATAAAGAATGGTTATAAATCATTTTTAAACTACTTTTACAATGTAACCTATGGCAAAAAAATATTTTAAAGTAACTTAAAGCTAATTTTATTATTTATAGAGTTACTTTTATATTACTTTAGATAAACTGCACATATTTTATAAGGTGTGTCATTCATTTTAAGTAACAAAAATATACATTATGGAAGAATACTGTAAAGATGACTTGTAATATATATTTGGAAGAAGGTACAAGAAAGGTGGCTAGAAAACATATAAAAGAAACAAACACAATATGGCCTTTACAGTGAAAAGAAGAACACAGTTCACACTTTATATTGCTTTGTCTTGAAGAAAATTGATTGCTACCCCTCAACCCAGGTTTTATTCTATTGGAACTCATCAGGGAAGAATGAAATGCCCAATGCAACTTCCTTAAAGAGAAGTTGCAAATTTTGTGGAAAATCTATGATTTGAATTTCAGTTTCACTGATATTTAAGCTACTCTGAATCAATACCATCTACCACTTTCATCCGTCAACTATATTAAGGATGTGTAAGGAAAACTTATTTTCACGTTTTGAGATACATTCTACTATGTATTGAATGTTTATTTCTTTTGTTAATCTTTTATATTAATTGTTCCTATTTGTATGTCCTTGTAGATTTCCTTACCCTCCCTTTTATTTTAGTTGATTTCTCTTTTAGGAAGTTGCTTTACATGTTTCACACTCCCTCTTAATGATTTCTGATAGAATGAAACTTAAGTCCAAGGAGTGAGCGATAACAATCAATTTCCTTCACGAGGCAGACATTACCTTGTTGTCCAGTGGCAACAGTGTAAAGTGTGAACTGTTTTCTTCTTTTCATTGTAAAAGCCATATTGTTTGTTCTTATCCTTCTTCCGGTTAAAATAATAGAGGTGAATGAAGCTTTGAAATTTCAAAATTGAAGGTCAAGTCTTCTTCCCTTCAACCTCGACACTCGCAATAGCCTTTACATTATCAAACCATTTCATAGAAACAATAAAACTTTGTTATATTATGAACAGATTTGAAATATCTCATTTAATGACTAATTTATGCATATAATTATTTTTAGAACAGCTACCAAACAGTTTTTTTAATACCAACTAGAGATTAAATACCATCTATCTCTTTCTCTCTCTCTCTATATATATATATATATATATATATACATATATATATATATACACACACACACACATTCAAATATAGTATGATTTGTTCTGTTTTTTTTCTTTCTCTTCACCTAGATGCACTTATTGGTTAATTCATACATTTAAAATATTCTTATATGACAACAACAAAAACCTTATCTTCAACATCGATTTTCTTTCACGTGTTTTAAGTTTCACTTTGACTTCTCTTGTTATTTAAAAACTGACCTTAGCACACCTCTATTTAATACGTTAATATTCTTGGTTGAACTATACCAAAACAAAAACAAAGTATCTTTGAAAATGTTTGCATCTCTTAAAGATAAATGGCATTCGCTACTAGCACTGATCCTGGACTTTTAAGGGTTGGCACACAGCTAGTATGCCTCACCATGATATGGGAGACTGCTTTTTGAATCCCAACTGGGGGAGTAGAGTTCTCTGTTCTTGTTCCTTTAATTAATATCATTGTTTAGACCAACAATATGTATGTCAAGCCAAGAACAAAAGCAGTTTAGTTAGATAGCTTCCATAACTTCATATAATATTTGGTTATTTTAATTACTCTCCCATAAAAAAAATTAAATGCTCTAAAAGAGTTAAGCTATGGACAAACGAGCTCTAAATGCTGCTTGAGTTGGAACAAATAATAACGCATGATACAAAAAAATCACAACACAAGTTCAGACGAGAACATGAAATTTGACTTAAATCAGGTCTTAAATGTTGCTATATCTGCCTTATGGAAACATAAGAAAATACAATATATATATATTTTATTTCTTACCGAGTGACATTTACTGCTCTGTTTGATCAATTACAGTTTATTCACAGTCATCGTTATTTGTTGCTTGCTTCTAGTTGCATTTAACGCTCGTCTGGCCTTAGCCTTAATGTTCTTTTTTTGGAATGAGTCGCTATAAGAGTTACGTTACTTTAGCTCTTCCAATCCCCAAGACTGTGACTATCCATGATTTTAAAAGTGGTCTTTGCTACAGGGTTAGTATTAAGTTTTAGTACTTAATAGAAATTGTCAGTTTGTGGAATATTTTTTGGTCACCTCATGTTCCTTAACACAAGATCTCATATCAAATTATTGTAATGTATTTTTTCATTTATACCTTAAACAATAGTCATTTGATTGGTCATTTTTTAAAAGTATTGAGCCATATACGTGGAAGAACCTATGCCTTTTCTATTACAATATTAAGGCTCGTTTTTAAAGTTGGGATGAGATGGAAAGAAAACTATTACTGTATTTTGTTTTGTATCATCTGATAATGAATTGTAAATATTTTCATTTCTAAGATAGTTGCATTGCCAAAAAATTTTTCAATATCACAACATAAACTGGTTATTCCCAAGTTCACGCTTTATTTTTGTGTTTATGTTTTTTTTTTTAATTCAAATACTAAGTAGAGTAAAAACTACCCCTGCCTCTGCCCCGCCTACACCCTCATTCCCTCATTTATTATTATTATTTATAAACTTTACTTTACATCCATTAATGTTTCCAGCCTGTGGCCTGGGTAATTTTTTTCTTCAAGCCATATATTTTCCACTACCGGCTTGGTGGCCTATTGTAGCTTCATATGCCATATTTTTAAACTGAAAAGTTTTTATTTTTACACAAAAAATTCTGTGCTGAACCTACATAAAAGTGGCTTATGATTAAAAATATATATGTTAATATATATGCTTCATATGCCATATTTTTTAACTGAAAAGTTTTTATTTTTACATAAAAGATTCTTAGTGCTGAACCAATAAGTGGCTTATGATTAAAAAAAAAATATATATGACTTTTTAAAGAAATTTATTTTCACCTCTTTCATAATGTTTATATTTCCTTGTTTTGCTCTTATATGTTATGTTCTTTTCTCAATATGTGGGCCCTTTGATTAATTTTCTTTTTTTCTTTGTGAGTTTTGGTAGCTGTAACTGTGGAAGTTTGAAGAAGTGGGGAGTGGAAAAGTGTAAGAAGAAACAACTAGAGAAGTGTGTTCCTATCTAGGTCTAATCTAACTATCTTTCCAGGTTGGCTTACTTCACTATCACTTACTTTACATTATTGTACAGTGTTTCTACACGGTTTTATTATACATTTCCAAGCCATTAGGCAATAATTAATTTTATTATGGTTCCACTTATAGGGAATTCAATGTTTAAAATTCCCTCTTTGAAAGTCCTGATGGAACAAATCCTAGATTAAGCGATTAAGTGGTAACTGATTAATTAATTAATCAATCATATATTTTTCCTTACCAACAAAACCATGAATATTACTAAACCTAAGTGGTAACAGCTGATTTGCTTTATAATATGTTCATTACCTCCTTGTTCTTTGGCATATTGTGTTTGTCTGCTATGTTCTTTACATGCTTTCTTCTTGTACCTTCTTTTATATATAAAATAATATGGCACCACTTTGAAATCAGAATAAAATATCGGCCAAGCACTACTTAAATATGTTTTCATAATTAAGTAATGTTCGGGGTACATCAGTCCTCTTCTTCAGCAGAAGAGAAAGACTGGACTATAGCAACATGGTTAGAAGTTGATCAAGGGATCATGCTCAACCTCTAGCCATACTCTCTTTTACTCTCTTCTGCTGAAGAAGGGGACTGATGTACCTTGAAAATTACATAATTATATGTTTGTTGTGTTTTAACTGTGAACTTTGAGACCTACAGTTTCCTTATGTGTAGGCCTTGCACTTCTATCCTCCTTTCAATGTTTAATTTTATACAGCCTTTTTTTACGCAATTTTTTCCCTTTTTTTTAGCACTGCATTGGGTTATACCCTTATGTACTAATTAAAATCACACTAATGGTTTTAGTCATCAGGAAGGTTATATTTATAGTAAGTCCACCCTGTATTTGTGTGGAGCAAGATTGGAAAATCATTTTGAAAAAATCACTCTCAGTTTACCTGACCGAGATTTGAACCTCGATCTGCCGGCCATCAGCAGTATAATCCAATGTGAGAGTAACACGTTAGACCATCCAGCCACCAAAGCGGGTTTTTCCTCTTTGAAATGCATTTATTTTAGCAAGTTCAGGGTTCTATTTCTCTGTAAAGGTTCATTTATCAACATACATTTGTAATTATGTCTTTGAACAACACAAAAACCGAAGTTTTTTTCTAAATTTCTCAAAAAAGTTTTAGCAGTAGTTATCACTTCTAGAGCTATACCAATTATTAATGAATTCATCCTCAATACTTGTATTAGTATTGTAGTAGAACCATATAATACAAAGCACCTACAATTCCAATTATATTTTATCAAAACACCTTAGGGTTTTAAAGAAGGATTTAATGTTTAATTATCATTTCTTGTTAGGAGTACTCTAAGAGCTACCAAAGATAGGATCCCGACCCTGACCTTAAAAATTGTCTTGATACATCATGATCCCTTCATAAATCTTTGGCATTTACTTCCTTTGTACACCTTAATTTTAAAATTGTAGACTTTGGCCAACTTAAATTATCATTATCAGACACTTATTTACTATTTTAAAGGCTACATTAATACAAGACTATTAGCAAGGAAATTTATTTATTTAGCTATAATTTATTTTGTACTCTTATTTAGCCTAACTGTTACATTAGACCTTGAAACAATTTTGTGCTGCTATAACACACAATTATTTCTCCAATCTTTTATTATACAATAATATTTCATGTAAATCATTCGAAAATCTATGGCTCATTATTATTTTTTCTATTTAGTAATAAATAAAATGAGAAAGATGCTATAATAGCATCGAAATATTGAAATGTGTAAATATATGTTAATGTTTTTACTTTTATTTGTGCTCTACCATTTTCCTAATATTCTATCATTTTATTTATTACTAAATGTTTTTGATCCGTGCACTTTTTTCATGCATATTTTTGCTAATTGTGTACATATTAGTTATATTGATGGCAGAATATTTTTATACTTGTTTAAAGATAAAATGCTACACTGATGTTCAAACTTTAATTCTTAATATATAATTATTATGAAACAAAAGTGATTTTTCCTTGTTATTCACATTAAGATTGTTAAGATGTACTCACATCTTTATTATTAATACCAATAATTAAAAGTCCAAAAGAGTGTCAGCACCAATGCTCCAATACCATGACACATAGAGCTCTGACTCTGCATTTATATTGAAAGGACCTTGGATGTTCGCACTTATAGAGCATCTACTGCAGGAGAGGTGGTATCTGACAGCTAGGAAAAGTTACCATATAGCCATTCGCCAAACCATATGATCTGCAAGACCATATATTTTAATATGTTGATTTGTTTTAACTTTTGGGAGTCAAAACTTTCACAACAAACAATTTGTTTTTAATTGTTAACCAGTTCTACATTATTGAAACAAGAACTCATGAAAATAACTGTTTGGATGTTTATTTTTTGTGGAAGCGGTGTCTATGGTTCACTTAAAAAATTGTTTTCAAACAAGAACTTCTGAAATGCAGCTTGCTCTTATCAAATAAATATGGCGAACCAGCCGCAACAAGGATGGTTGATGATGTCATGCAAACTGTCAAGGCGGTTGTGTTCTTATGCGGTTTACAAAATAAAAACTTTTTTTTTTGTGGCAAGTAATAACAAACAAACTTAGTTAAATCCATTTTAATTTGTAGTAAGGAGAAGTATGAACAAATGTTATAAGGAACATACTTGGTAGAACAACAATTGGTTGATTGATTTGATACACCTCTTTTTCAATTAACAAATTGGTTTATTGATTGATACACTTATAAGTAAATTAACAAAAGAAGTTATGAAAAAAGGGATGGTTTAAAAAAAGAAAGATTTTTAATTAGACATAAAAAGTTATATGCTAAGTCAATATGAATTGATGGAAGTGATAAAGAATTAATTTTTCAACGATAAAAATTGATATGTCAGGAATTTAACCACTTATAAATACATAAATTATTTTCCTAAGAATCACCTAGAAATGGTTCAAGACCAATTTGAAATTAAAAATAGGTTAAACAGTAGTTGAACAAGATTCATTAAGGAATGAAATTATTAGAAAAATATTTTGAGAATGTATCGAAAAACAAATTGTAAATGGTTGTTGACTAAACTGGAGTTGTTATTACAAGTGACAGTTATATGAAAGATAAATTTAACAGAATTTATGAAACAAGTCTACAAGGGCAATTATGCAGTTACAAACAAATTGATAAGATTAATAAATGGTGATTAATGATAAGTTGGCAAATTGACAAATTACATGAATAATAAATTAATATAATTTAGAAATTGTGTAATAGCCCTTGTTATATATTTTATAAATTTATTATTCATGTAATTTGTCAATTTGCCAACCTATCATTAATCACCTTTTATTAATCTTATCAATTTGTTTGTAACTGCATAATTGCCCTTGTAGACTCTTTTCCTAGATTCTATTAAATTGAGCTTTCATATAACTGTCACTTGTAATAACAACTCCAGTTCAGTCACTGACCATTTACAATTCCTGTTTTACCTATTTTTAAATTCAAATTGCTCTTGAACAATTTCTAGGTCATTCTTAGGAAAATAATTTATGTATTTATAAGTGATTAAATTCCTGACATCAATTTTTATCCTTGAATAATTAATTCTTTATCACTTCCATCAATCATATTGACTTAGCATATAACTTTTTATGTCTCAACAATCTTCGTTTTATTAAACCATCCCTTTTTTTCATAACTTGTTTTGTTAATTGACTTATAAGTGTACCAATCAATTAACCAATTTGTTAATTGACTTAGAGGTGTATAAATCAATCAACCAATTGTCGTTCTACCAAGTACGTTCCTTATAATATTAAAAAACAAACAAGATATAGGTGGGGAAATAATTTTTAATTTATCATTTCATGTACTATAATATATCTTGTTGCCACAACTGCAAAAAAAAAATCCATAATAATAATAATGAACAAGATTTGGATATTAAGTGTTGATTTTAATGGAATTAAGATTATCAAATTTCAAAGATTGAAAAATATAGAAGTGATAAATTAGACATTGAAAATGTACAAAGTAAAGCACATGAAACACATTAAAATAGATCAGTAGAAAAATATGTAAAAAATGAACATTAACAATTATTTTATTGGTTCATTTAGAGTACTATAAGAAAGCTATAAAATATGTCAAATTTAACGATTAATATAATCATTTATACATACATTTGTTTGGAATAACAAGTAAAGATACGTTAAAGATATGTTAAATATGAGAGTAGAAATTTAAATTTGAAATTAGAAAATTTAAATTATTTAACACTAGTGATTTTGGTGGATTTGATTGAAATATATTTAATTAGTAGACAATTGATTAAATATATATGTAATTAGTTGACAATTAATGAAATTTGCTGTAAAATCAAAGTCTTATCTTGCTAAGAAATTATCCCATTCTCATTTAATTTCTAGGTGGAAAGGATGTCCTAGAAGTTTAGTTTAATATCAAAGTCTTGTCCATTATTAATGACACATATTAAAATAGATGTAAATAGGATGAAAATATTTTAAATAATTTGTCTTTTGTAATGCCAGGCAATTTTGTTAAAATTGTTCAAAACTTCAAATAACATTTATTAAATAACATTCTAAAAACAATCTACTCCCAAGATAGAACATATTTTGAAAGTTAATAAATATTTATTTATCATTAAGGTGGTTTAATATTCAACAGAACATGCTTACAAATTAAACCATGACAGCACACCTAACTCTTGAGTATAAAACCCCAGATTCTGGAGTTTAAATATCTGTGTATCTGTTCAAACCTATGCGTGAATATTAAATTATTTTAAATACCATTCATGTTCGAACCAGGATCCTCTAGGCTTGAAGTTGCCATCCAAAATCACTCACTTTAGAATATTAATACTACTTTATAAATAATTTATGTTTCTTTTCTAGATAAACATCATCTTTTGTAAACTTACCTGCAAAACAGGTTTCATTATTAGAAAAGACTAGGGTTAAACAAATTAATTGAAATATTTATGTATTTTTACAGTGTTTCATATAAAACAAACTTGATCATAAAGTGAAGATAAAGAAATAATACTGAGCAACATCTATTACAAATATATACCTATCAGTTTGCCATTAACAATCACACACAAATGTAATTTAATTTTCATTTGGTTTCTATGTTATAAATATATGTTATTATTAAAAAAGTTTGTAAAATTTTAAGTGTATAGAAAAATATTTTATTAAATTTTTAGATTAGATGTAATTTTAAGAATTATTCTTAATGCACAAACTTTGAAACTATTTTTTTAATGTGTGTTTTTTAATTAGGTGCATATTGCAGATGATGAACTTTTAGGCCTATTCACAAATTTGAGCAGCCTCATTTTTAATTGTAACGATACATTTTCCCATGCCATTTAACTTAAGTCTGCCAATAGTTTATTCAATTCCAGCTTTAATTTAAGTTCATTTTAAAATATAAATTGTGTACCAGGTTTAACAAGAGATGTAATATTATGAAACATGCTCATTTCTAGTTGTGCCACACAAAAAATACCCAAGATATTTGTTGTACGAAATACTGTTCAAAATAGATTTGTGTGTATAAAATATTGTCCTAATAAAAATAATATTTACTCTTAATTTGTTGTTTGTTCACCACCTAACTTTATCACAGTTCCATGCTTTCTGAAGTTAGTTCCCTTTACATTATATTGTAAGGCGGTCTTATGGAGTTCATATGCCTCCTGCATTGCTTAATTCATACTCAACTAACCCAAGGGTTTGTGCAATTACTTTCCTCGCCTCTAAAATACGATGTTAGGCCCCTTTAAAACTATAAAATAGAGTGAGTGACAAGCCACTACCCAAGTACTAAAATAACTGTATTCTCTCAGCTATACAAGAAAATACGAGTCACATTTTGACTGATAATTGACATCAAGTGAGTTTGGATTGGTAATCAGGGAAAACAAAATGCATTGTATACATTGGGGCTGGTCATAATACAAGACATGTGAGTGAGAACAGCTCGATAATACGCTCAGATGCAAAACAGGCTAGGTTATGGCAACGCAGCTGAACATGGACTCTTTATCATTGCTATTTTCAAACACACTCTAAAGCTAGCCACACATGCTCAAACTTCCTTCAGACAATGGTCGCTCGCTAGTTTGTAATGTCCCAACTTGTAAACCCTATATTGTTTTGAAAAGGAAGATGAGACTACAGTTTTTATATTTTATTTGCATTTTATATTTTAATTCAGGAATTCTCTTTATTTTATAATATTATTTTTAATTATTCATTTTCATTTTTGAATATTTAAGCCCTTTAGGCAGTTTGCAAGTCAATACATTTATTTTATTTTAAATGTGCTTACTGGATGCGTTGGACGATGAAACCAAAATGGGAAGAGTTGATTTTGCACTTAGTTTTTGTTCTAAGATAAATACACCATTTCCTTAGTACCAAGCGGTTGCATTATCCAGCCAACCAGAAAGCCAGAATTCAAACTACTCTGATGTGATAGGTCGATATTGTCAGTCATTGTGCAATCATGCAATGTCATCAGAATTTGAAAATACACGAGGGAGAAACAAACTGACTGTTACACCAGAAAAGAGACACGCAGTGATCGGGGTGGTGACAAACCATGTGTTGCTTGTCGCCACATATTTAATTATGATATAGTATACAATGACTGGCATAGGGATGGGTCAATCATACAAGCTGAAGTTGTAAATTGTTATAGTAATAAAGTGTAAAGGAATATGTAATAATAATAAATTAACATAAAAGTGATCAAAGTATATTTATTGTATAAGTGGGAATTTCCTTATATGATAATCGTGTCGATAAGAGAAGCTGAGCTAGCCAGGGACAGCTGTTAAGATTATAAGTCGTCTTTTCGTAGTGTTTTATAATTGGCGAGCCATTATGGGACTCTTTTAATTTTTATAATTGAAGCCCAACATTGGGGCTTTCAGCATATAGAAGGCTCATTTAGAACACAAATGATGACCAATCAAGGTGCTACTAAGGGTGTTCTTCAATCAACGACCCAATGTGAGGCTTTCTGAGATTCTTCAATTGACCCATCGAAGGGCCTTCGTAGACTTTTATAATTGGCTACCCAACATGAGGCTTTTTAGAATTCTACACTTGGCAACTCAGTGTGAGGCTTTCTTTTACATTTACAATTGCCACCCATCGAGGGGCTTTTCTAGAATCTTACAAGTTTGATATAAGTCTCTCCACACATGCCCAAACAATGGTCAGATCTGTCTCCTTCAAAATGCTATAGAAATTAGGGTGGTGTTGTGGCTATCTGTGTGATTTAATTTTGTTTGGTTCAAATTTGCAGTGTTTTGTCCTATGAGTGGTGTAAAAAAAAAAAAAGATTGCAGCTGCTGCAGTGATAATGTGCTTACTGAACAAACCACAAAAGAAACCAAGGAAGGTCTGAACAAAAAATTGGTTCCTACAACGTGACACATTTTCTCATATGTTGTTACTTAAAGAGCTGCAGGACAACAGTTGAACTACCTCAGGATGGATGAAGATCTATTTATGAAGCTGTTAGATCTAATTACACCACATATATGAAAACAAGATACAGTTATGAGGAAGTCAATAACCACTAGTGAAAGGTTGGTTATAACATTAAGATATCTAGCTACAGGAAAATCACTTGAAAGACTTATTTAGTAAAATTCATTTATGAACGGAGAATAATCATAAAAATAAATGTGTTGTTAAGAAAATCTCCATTGACAGCAATGTTATACACACCAGATACAATTAGTGTATTTTACTAAATTTTATTTAATATATTTTAACAATATATTTATAAAAAATATTTTAATTGTTAGATATTAAAGTAATATGTAATAAACACAACAAAAATGACTAAATCAGATTTAGTGAAAATCATAAAACTTGTGCAAAATGTGTATATTTTCCTTAAACAATTTTTCTATAATTATAAGACAACAAATGCTGAGAATTTATGAAATAGCATCTAAGGTGAGATAAATTAATTCAATGTCAACATTCAATTGAATATTAAATTTTATTTGAATTTATTATTTTACAACTGTTGGACTAAGAGCGCAATAAATAAATATATATATATATATATATATATATATATAAGAGAGAGAGAGAGAGAGAGAGTTAACAAGGAAAAACACACTATTACAAAATTTAATCTTGATGTTTATCAAAGACCATAAAAATACAGCCCTAGCTTTCAATTTGAACAGTATATCCACACATTAATTAAGACTTATTTTAACTGAAATCAATATTTGAAATCAAAGCATTGATCATTGGATTGGTGTCGTGGGTATATGATGAACTCTGGCTGTATTCTGAGGGTGAAGCATCCATAGAATAGGTACGTGAAAAGGGACGATACAGGGCATTTAAGGAGGTTGCTGATGAGAAAGTATCTCTAGGATTCTAAATGTATATCTTGCCAGACTGAGTATATGAAACAGAACAGGCAAAAGTTACTTCTGATTACAATTCATTCATGATACCCTTGAACAACACTTCATTAATCAATTTCTCTGCTAACAGTTTTTACATATATGTCATCTTTCTCAATTTCACCGCCAGTGTTACTCTGAAGTAGTGATGAACACAATCGAGTCATTCTAAGAATCTAGTAAAATTAAGTAACTTTTAGCAAAATCATCTACAATCGTCCCGTGGCAATTGGTTGGTCAACATTATTCGGGAGTTTTGCAAATGGGATATAATACTAATAACATGTCAATAATCTCTTCCTGTAGTAGGCAGTCGATAATGACAGTGACCTCCCCTCCACCCCCTTATTTTCAGTTTTCAAGTTCCATGTGGTCAATATGAAAGTATGCAGTTTAAGAAGTGTCACACAAAAAAAAGTTTTGTGCTTTTTTAATAAAATTAACTTTTCTTTATACATTCATGTTAAAGAGTAAAAAAAAATTGAGTAAATTTCAAGGGAGTACTTTTAAAAAGAATCCACTTAGCATGTTTTTCGATTGTGTACTTCAAAGTTCAATGACCATCTGAGAGTAAAGGCCCCCAGACACAGACTCCTATCAGTAAGTCCGTGGTCCGTATTCCGTGCTCCTGGTCCATAAGAAATTCACTCGCGATTACAGTCTCAATATCCGTAATCACATGGCCGTTTCAACCAATGAGATAGTAAGACACTTCATCCAATCAAAAAATTCGAAAGAAAATAGTCTACAGCATGAACCGTGTGTCAAACAGTCAGCTGATCAAAGAAAAAGAAATCAAAAACAACTTTGTTGAGAAAACTTCCAGTATTTATATTAAAATATAGGTTAAGAACAATCACAAGAAATATATTTATAACTTTATTCCAACTATCAAACTTAAAATAATAAGTGTTTGCAATAGCCTGAAAATGCTAAACAGATGTAGGCTTACTAATATTTTGGATGGAAAATCACTAATATCCATAATTTATCAATTAAAAAAAAAATTAAATGACGCTATTAAATAGAGACTAAACCAGATATGTTGAACCTACAAAAGCAAAGTCAATATTTCTGAGAACTTGGTATTTCTCAGAAAACACTTTCCTAAAGCCTCTCTTCCCCTTAGTGTTTAGATTTTTAGATAAATGTTTCTGAAATAGGTCCGTGTGTAGCCATGTTTTCATTTTGTATATGTTTCCATAGTGACGGATGCTATCACTGCTATTTTCTTTCTTTATTTCAAGGCGCATGCGCTGCATATTTATTCGGCTGTGATTGGTAGTCCGTATAAACAAGTCTGTAGAAAGTTGGGCAACTTCTACGGAGTAAGGACTTACAGATAAGGACTTTGTGGCCAGAGCAATCTAATATTGTAGCATCGATTTCTTACGGACTACGGATACGGAGTCTGTGTCTGGGCTTTTACTTAAAAAAGAGAAAATAAAAGAATAACAAGGAGCCTTTAAGGCCCAGACACAGACTCCGTATCCGTATGTCCATGGTCCGTACTCCATGCTCCAGGTCCGTAAGAAATTAAACACGCGATCACAATCTCCGTATCCGTAATCACGTGACCGTTTCAACCAATGAGGTCGTAAGAGAATTCATCCAATCAAAAAATTCGAAAGAAAATAGTCTACAGCACAGAGCGCGCGTCAAGCAGTCAGCTGATCAAAGAAACCAAAAACAACTTTGTTGAGAAAACTTGTCTGCCAAAATATTCTCTAAGTTGACTCCATCTTAACTTACATTCTTCAGCTGCACAAATATTTTTTTAAACCATATATTAAATTTTTACAATTATTTATACACTTTTCAATAGCCCTAAATTATTCTCAAAGATACAATAGAAGAATCCAACCTGGTTCAGAAACTGAATGGTATAAAGCGTCACTTTCGTGTTGTACTGGCCTGCTGAAGACGAGATCGGGGTTTGAATCCTAGTTGGCTCTACTGAAGGTGGTGTTTTTCAAAACGGTTTCCCACTTTCCTTCCATGTAAATGTGGGTAATTACCTCTAAAATGCTTTCGTCCTCGTCCCTATCCCATTAGAGTAATTATCTATATACATATATGCCTGAACAAGTAGGACAGTGTATGATACAAAAAAATAGAAGACTACATTTGGGATATTTGAAAAGATTAATAATTAATTTGTCACTGTGTCTTACTACCCGTTTGGGTTGTACACTTAAGTATTAATTTTGCTAATGGGTTGGGAATTTGGAAGGTTGCATTTAGAGGAAGTGAACCCACATTTGACGGAGGAAGAGTGGAAAACTATCTAGGAAACCCCCCAGTTCACCTGAGCGAGATTCGAACCTTGATCTCCCCATCTTCGGCAGTAAAGATCAACACAAATCTAGTGCGTTAAATAACTACACCACCGAGGCGGGTATTTAACAAGATACTTCTATGTGCTAAAAAAGCAGAATTATTTAAAAATCAACTTTAGGCTTTTCCTGACATATTAGGTAGCCCCTATGAGTGGTGCTGCCCTTTGCGGCTATCCCAAACTTAAAAGTCCTATTTCAATATTAATTACATGTGTCAATGTACACCAGGGGAAAGAATACCACCCAATCTGGCTAGAGTGGTTTAGATTCCACTCATGCGAACATGTACCTAGCTCAGGTGGATTTTCTGAGTGCCTAAAACAGGACTAGGCATAGTACAATATATGAACAGATACATTCGTTCAAATTCGGTCGGGTGCAGTGAAGGTAGGTTTTCCACTCTCACTGTACACAAATGCAGGTGCACTTATTCAGAATTCAATCTTCCTGATTCCTTCCTCTGAATTCAACCCTTCTGATCTCTAACCCATTAGTAATTTGTATAAAGGCCTATTACCTGAATAGGTAGTAAGACGTGCTAAGAAAAAAAGAATGGTTTGTATTACAGAAGTACAAACATGTCTCTAGTTCAGATGAATTTTCTATAAGTGCCTATAAAGGACTGGGCTTAAAAAACAGAGAGGTTTGGGTTCCAATATTACAGATATGTTTCTAACTCAGGTGGATTTTCTAACTGCCTAAAAAAAGGAGTCACCCTGATAAAAAATACTAGTAGAAACTATTTATGCATACATTTTTTTCCCTAGTTTTCATAAATAAACGCAACATTTAAAAAAAGTGGTTTGGCTTCCAAAGTAAAAGTAGGCCTACTTGTAGCCAAAACGTTACCTCGTATTTCGATGATTTCTGAAATACTTAGCCAGGCATTTTCCTTTCTTAAAGCGTCTTTAAACTCTTAAAGTTTTTTACTAAACAAAACAGGCCTTTGCCGAACACAATCAATAAGAAGAGAATCCATTTCAAAATCGCTAGTATTCATATTTATCAATTAGATAAAATGTAATGACGCTAGTAAATGGAGTATAAACCAAATAATAGGGGTGTTAACCTACAAAAGCAAAGCCAATATTTCTGAGAACTTGATATTTCTCAGAAAACACTTTCCTAGAAGCCGCTCTTCCCGGGGTGTTTAGATTTTTAAAAATATTTCTGAAATAGGTCCGCGTGTAGCCATCTTTTCATTTTGTATATGTTTCCATAGCGACGGATTCTATCACTGCTATTCTTTCTTTATTTCAAGGCGCATGCGCATATTTACTCGGCTGTGATTGGTAGTCCGTATAAACGAGTCCGTAGAAAGTTAAAGTTGGGCAACTTCTACGGAGTAAGGACTTACGGATAAGGACTCTGTGGCCAGAGCAATCTGATATTGTAGCATTGATTTTTTACGGACCACGGACCTACGGATACGGAGTCTGTGTCAGGGCTTTAAAGTTACTTGAGTAATCCCGGAAGAATCAAGTACTCGGGCTAGTGATGGGCACAATCGAGTAATTCTAGGAATCGAGTAATTATTCGATTCTCTTTAAAAAGAATCGAGTAAAGTTACTCGAGTAATTTTTAACGAATCATCTACTTGAATCGTCCCATGGCAATCGGTTGGACAACATTACTCGGGAGTCTTGCAATGGAATTCGATACTAATAGCAAGTCCATAATCTCTTCCTGTAGGGGGCAGTCGACACTGACAGTGTTATCTTCAGGTTTCATGTTGCATGTACAGTCCAATACAAAAGTATGCGTTTTAAGAAGTCTCACAATAAAAAAGATTAACATTTTTTTTTTATCTTTTTAATAAAATAAACTTCTTTTTAAATCCTTGCTAAATAAATTCATAATAATTGTACTTTTTTAAAAGGGAAAACATTTATTTGTGCTATCATTACTTATGAGGCCCGATGGTCTAAGGCTTCACTCTCGTGTTAGACTGGTCTGTAGACGGGGAGAGCGGGGCTCGAATCCTGGATGGGTCTATTGGGACGGTTTGTTCCTAAATGGTTTCCCACTCTTCTTCTACGCAAATGCGGTTAGATCACCTCTAAAATGCTTCTCTCCTCATCCCCACTCCAGTAGAGTAATTCCAATATGCGTATAACCTAAACAGACGGTAGGACGTGATTTTTTAAAAATATGTTATCTTCGATCAAATATTCAGTTTTATAAAGGAATTTAGAAAATTCCACCCCAAAGGGGTCAAAATAGGGGATGATAATATGTATGAAAGTCCATCATTTTGAAAGTTACATAAACAAAATTTTGTATTTCGGTTATTGACGTAAAACAAATAAATACGTGTTTCAGGAATTTTGGAAATTTTATTTAATAAGGGATGAAAAAGGGGGTGAAAGTTTGTATCGGACTTGCATTATTTTTTATCTGAAGTCAAGTTATGGTCATCAACGTAACGTAATATTTTAAATTAATCTGTAAATACATATGTATATTTTCGTATTTGTATATAATCAACTTCCACGCGAGCAAAGCCGCGGGCAACAGCTATCTAGTAATCAATAAATTAAGAAAGACAATAATTGGTTCCGATTGTGGAAATAAGACTGCCGAGGTGCGAGTAAAAAGAATCGAGTAACTTTCATCGAGTACTTTTAAAAAGAATCGGAAATGTTATAACCTTAGTTAGCATGCTTTTCGATTGTCCACTTTACATCTGCGAGTATTTTGTATTGAAAATGCATGGGCAACATTTAAACCATTAAGGGTCATTTTTGCGTAGCGGCAGAAACTGTTGGTGAAAAATTAGCTCTAAGGGAATATGCCTTTTAAATGGAAATAGCATGGTAAACAGTCCAGTCTATAAGGTCGATTCTCACTCAGCTGGTAAGAAAAGAGTAAATAAAAGAATAACAAGGACCGAGTAAAGTTACTCGAGTAATCCCGGAAGAATCGAGTACAACCGATTACACAACACAATCGAGTAACTCGATTATTTTTACTCGATTGTGCCCATCACTAAGTACTCCCGATTACACAACACAATCGAGTTACTCAATTGTGCCCATCACTAATAGTGGGTCTTTGAATCGATTATAGTAATCGATTCATTATGGCAAAATAATCGATGAATCGAATATGATCGCCCATGAAAAGCTTTTCGTTTCAGTTGTTTTGTTTATCCCCTTGCCGTTCCAATTTATATTTATATACCAACTCTATATAATTTCCACATGGCTATTATTTTTTACTAAAAAATGTGTAGTGTAGATGAACACGAAGATGTGGCGTCATGTATGCCAGAAAAGGTGGTTTTGAATATGTAAGTAAACTCACATGGTTACATAACCTGGCCCTAAAATAAAGTTTTAAATGACAATTTATCTGGTCACCCGTGTTGCATATTGACATTATTAATTTTATATAAGAACATCGAAAAACCTCTACTGTAGATTTATATCGGAGAGGCTTATATCTTCGGTTTACAGGTAAAACTCATTAAGTAGCATTTTCAATGTTGTATTTGATGATTTCTTATTTTTTTTTTTAATATAGAGAGATGTAAGTTTACACACTTAATGACTTTCTCTTCTAATAGACCTTGAAATTTTAACATATAAACACATAAACTCATTTAAAGCAAAAATGCACTTAATGAGTTTTACCTCTAAGCCGACAGTATGTTCCATTTCCTAATGAGAGATGTGACTGTGACATATTCTTCCATCCAAACGTTCACAGCTAACGATTATGCCCCTCTCCCCTGAGGTTTTTCTTGTTTTTTTTATTTCAAGATTGGGCTAAGTCAGCGTGGGCATTTTATTTTAAGACAAAAACTTCTCAGGAAATACTGCTTCATCAAAGATTATGATGTTAGCCTACATAATTCATGTTAACAAAACCTCTACATGGGCAATTCATGCAGTTATTGTGCCATGTTTTTCAAATATTAACTCTAATTAATTGCTTTACGAATACCCCAGTTATGCCGGGATCACAATCAACTTAACGTTAACTTAACGTAACTTAATGTAACGTTCACTTAAAGTTAACTTAACTTATGTGTGATCACGATTCACTTAACGTAATGTAACAACTTGAGACAAACATATGCATTCTCGAGTATGATCTGTGGTTTTGTACTATTTGTAAAGTGTTGATCTGTGAATGTTTACAGTTTTCAATCAATATATTAAATATATATTATAAAACTTTTTTGATAAATTTAGTTCCCTATTTTAGTTTAATTATTTTGTTTCAATGTCTGATCACTAGAACTTACGCTAAAGAGTAAACATTGGTCATAATACCAACAAATGAATGACTAAATAGCCCTGTTGACGTCACTTGCATAATGATTGGCTGGCTAGATCATGTGATACCCTTCAAGTAACGTAAATTAAAGCAAAAGACCTCCCAAGACATATCTTACGTTAAGCTAACTGCAAGTCAACGTTAAGTTGATCATGATCCCGGCATTACAGTAGGACTGTAGTTAAGGGGTGGCTAACGTTTAAATTTTTTTTAGAAACTATGTTTTTCTAAAATTATGTTACGTTGTGGTATTATTAATTAAGTTACATTTAAGACACAAACAAAAGTAAACCATTAAAAAATGTATGATGGTTTATTGAATGATTAATTAATTTTCAAGATGGTCTTAATGTCTCTATCGAATCCACGGACTAAATTTTTACACAAAAAAATGTATCTATAAATATTAACTATATATATATATATATAATTTTTTTTTTTTGTAAAAATATAGTCCGTGAATCTGATATAGACTTTTAATCATTTTAAAAATTAATTATATATATAAACTGTGCAGTGTTATATATATATATATATAATATATATATATATATACACAAATAACCCTGCATTAATTACTTAAAACACAAAAAAAGAGTTAACCATTAAACTAATTTGATTTGGTAATTATATAATACTCAATTAATTAATTTTGAAGACAATAAAATGTTTCAATCATATTCACATCCTCTTGGCTACCACCACTTTTTGCCACTATATAATTATACCCATGACAACTTTTCATGAAAATATCTTGTCTCGCTCTTTATGTATTAACAAACCTGTGAGTTTGAACCAATTATTTAAAAAGAGACTATTTATTTCTGTATTATTTTGGGATTGATTACATCAAATTAAATTTCCTAATTTAAATTGAGCATAAATATTGAAATTTAAACTTTAATTGATGAATAAAAAAACTTTAAATAATCTTTTTCACATAGATATTTTGAAAAACCACAATTAAATAGAAATTAAAAACCACAAGTGATTTGAACTGATGGTTGTTTAAATATTTTGGTCTAGGTCTTAGTTTGTATTTCAAAAGGGTGGTTCACCCTCTTAAGATGACATTACCATAATGTAAGCTTGGATAAAAAGGGCAATTAGAGGAAAATATATAATTTTCATTATAACTAGCACTATTTGTTCAAAAGAAAAATAGCTGCTATTATGTAGCATCATGAACTCATGAACTGAATCACTGGTATGAAACAAATAAAACATTCTACAAAGCTGAGTTGTTCTATCCTTGCGTGCATCCAATGTTTAGTCCTTGCTATCTTATATACAGGGTGCCTCGATGTAAATTTCGTGCCCAGGCGGAATTGCTTTTTGGCGTCCTCTATGTAACCGGTGGATAATATAGTCCATTCACGATAGGGGTGGCTTTAAATGACAGCTAGTAAAAGCTACCGGATCTACTCTCATGTATCCATTCGACAAACCAAATGATCTGCAAGACCATATATTGATTTGTTGTCACTTTTGGCAGTCAAAACGTTGACAAAAATAATTTATTTTTAGTTTTCTTTTCCTTTTGGCCATTCTTTAAATCTTCTGCTAGCTGTCAGCTACCACATTTCCCATGGTGATTGGACTCTGGAAAAATATGAAAATAATTCCCAAAATCTAACATTATTTTGTACTATCTTCTATTTTTTATTATAAGTTTAGCAAACACTGACAATATAAATGATTTACGTTATAATTGCAAAAACAAACAGTTTTAGGGTACAATTTTTTCAAGATGGCAAATGTAAAATAACCTTTTGAGAATGGAATTAAATTCTAACTTACTCCCCATTAAATTATATTAATATGTAAAATTTCATGTTAGTATAAAAAATGAATGATTGTAACTCCACTATTACACTTAGGTTATGTTAGGTTTGGGGATTATTTGCATATCATGCCCAGGCTATGTTAGGCTAGGTTTAGCTCTGTTTGGCGCCCCCTCGAGACTGTGCCCTGGGCAACCTCTTGGTTCACAAGTCCCTTAAGCCATCCCTGCCTCTATAGGGATACCAGTGCAGGTACCAATGAATTTTAACAGGGCGATTATTTGTGTATCAGCAATTAATCATAATTGGTGATTATCATGCTGATTAATCTGTGATTTTTCTTAATATTCAAAATTTGTAACACAATTAACACGAACAAATAAAAGTAAACACAAGCCGATTTTAATAGATGGTCATGTTCACAACATTACACTCAACAATAATTAAGAAAGGAAGACATGCGATGTGGCCTCAGGAGGGGAGGGGAGACGAACGTGGCTTCAAGAGAGGAGGAGAGACAAGCAACGGGGCCTCAAAGAGGAGGAGAGATGAGCGATGTGGCCTCAGGAGACAAGTGATGAGCTCTTCAGGAGGGGAGTAGAGATGAGTGATGTGGCCTCAGAAGGAGACAAGCGATGAGCCCTTCAGGAGGGGAGGAGAGATGAGGGACATGGCCTCAGGAGGAGAGGAGAGATGAGTGACTGGACCTCGGGAGGTGAGGAGAGACAAGCGATGAGCCCTTAAGGAGTGGAGGAGAGACGAGGAACATGGCCTCAGGAGGAGAGGAGAGATGAGTGACTGGACCTCGGGAGTAGAGGAGAGACAAGCGATGAGGCCTCAGGAAGGGAGGGAAGACCAGCAACGTGGCCTCAGGGATGAGAGGAGGGACGAGCGCCGGGGCCTCAGAAAGGGAAGGAAGATTAGCAGTGTGGCCTCACTAGGGGAGAAGAGATGAGCGATGAGGCCTTATGGGGGAGGAGAGACGAGCGGCTGGGCCTCAAGAAGGGAGGGGTGATGAGCAACATATCCTGGGGAAAGGAGAGGAAAAAAATGGCAGCCACTAATCACTCAGTTGGTGCTGTTGTAATGAATTTCATTTTACTGCTCTCATATTTTTTCTATCTTTTTATTTATTTATTTAAACGATTTTAAAAACAGTGCTAGCTTTGGGGCTCCTAATTCTTGTGGGCCCCCTGCAGACGCATCACTTATATATGCCAAGAATCGGCCCTGCCAGTGGCATATTCTGAGAAAATTAATAGGTATACTGTACTCTAAAAGTTGCAGGGGGGATTTGGGGGCCGAGGACCCTTAACCACCGTTGTCCAAGAACGTCAAGGGATTATTCCCCGGAAAATATTTGAATATATGTACCTCTAGAACAGTGGTTCTCTAACATTTAGGATTTCCCCTTAACCGTATGCTATCTTAGGAACTTTTGCGCCTTCTACTCCCATATTCTCTTTTTTAGATTTATCCATAACGATGATTACCATTCACTCAAAATGTAATAAAAGTAACTCCACACTGTCAGCCTGCATTCAGGCTATACCTACCGAGTCACTACCAAACTGTTTGGCGAATTAGTGCCAATTCTTGCGGATAGAGGGTGTCATGTGGTCAGCACAGTGACGCCTCCAGCCATTAAACTTGGCTTTGTATACCGGAGCTGCTACTTCTTTATTCAAGTAGCTACTCATTTACCCACACAAAGCTGAGTACACCCCATTCCAGACCCACTGCTTTCCAGATAATCTGGAAAGACTTCTCAGAAAATCTGGAAGCACCAGAATTGAACCGTTACACATATCTTTTGCTGTAAGCAGTGGCGCACCCAAGGGGGAGGGTTGCAAACAGGTATTTGAGCCCCCCCCCCTATCTTCCCCATCACCACATATAAGATTAATATACATTTAAATAAAATGAAGTATAACTAAAATATTTAGCATTGAAGATGTGTCAAATGTATAGGCTAAATTTTAAGACCAAGCTTTTGACTTCAGCCTAGTATTCAAAAGGTTTACTGTCACACACAAAAAGAACAGTTGAAAAAAAACCCACAAATAATAGGTTTCAACACCATTTGCATTATTTAAATATTTTGATTACTATTACAACAACTACAAATGGTTTCTAAAAATCATTAATACTCAAAATATTCTTGGCCTTCAGGGGCTAGGGGGCTGTGTAACCCCAAACACTCTCTACATCACAATTTTATTCTTGCTACAGTCTTGATTGAATGCCTCCCCCAAGTAAATGGCTGGATGCACCACTGACTTTAAGTAAATCATATGAAAATATAATTTATTTATCTTTTCCTTCTAAATCATCTTGAAATGGTGAAATACACTCCTGACTTTTGGGATTCTTTGATTTAGGTCTATAATTATATAAAATCACAAGGACTAACAAGTTTTTAATGTAAAATAACCCTATTAAAACTCCTTGAATCCTTTTTGCTAAAGAAAAACAAGAATTATTACTATCAACTACAGTTAAAGTAGCCCCCCACCCCCTTCCTCACTCCACCAGTGCTGACATACCCAAATCTAAAAGAGGGCTAAATTTGTTTGCCAAATACACGATAATACATGTGACTAGAATGCATAAACATAACTCAATGTATTCTATTACAATGAGTTATGTTTATGCATTCTTATCATTTATTTGACAAACAAATTTAGCCACTCTTTGGCCAATGACTTATGGGCGAGTGGAAAGGGAATGTGTTACAATCACCTAGACATTGGGCAAGTTCATTAGAGCCTTCCTAGCTTGGCTTGTGGTTTTCAAGCAGCAGGCCCTGGGCTTTCTATTTTGTTAAGTAGAGCCTTTTGGAAGAATAATTACTTAAATAAAACACAGTATTCTTGGAATATGTACCAATATTAGTTTTAAAATTAATAATTCATTACATGTATATTTATGAACAATTTAAACATTAGTATTTACACGTTAACACAGATAACATTGGATTTTAAAACACTAGTCCATATCATTATGGGTATACGGCGCAGGACTAGCATACCCAGATAATTCACCACTGAAACTTACATAAGATAGTAGTTTAATAATTGTCTTGATACATTTTTTCTAATTTTAAAACTCTATTCATATTTTTCAACCATCTTAAACTGTTAACGAATTACACTAGCATAAACCATAATAGAAAATCACATTTTGGCAAATCACATTAAGCAAAGATTCCAAGCGACCTGACCAGTATGGCCAGTGTCGAGAGCACCGTCATCAGGGATGAAAATGTTCAAATGACATAAAAATATGTGATTATAGGAACATTAATCTCATCACTAAATTATATTTTAGTGAAATCAAATTCTTTTTCTAAAATTAAAATTAGTTCTTTGATTTTATCGTTGATTTTGTGAAAATGACTTAGACCTTGAACTGTTCTATTGTTTGGATTTGAATGTGTTTATCCATTGCTTTACTTCAGCCTTTGTATCACTAATAATATATACCTACACTGTTTATCATCTTCACCCTAAACTAGTTGCTTACATTTTTATATTATTATTATTATTATCACCGCGTCTTACTACCGTTCGGGTTATACGTATACATTTTTATAAAACATGGTTTGAGGAAATTGAATTTATAAGGAGTATGGACTATCCTTACTCAATTTATGTAATTAAGACTTAACCTCACATCAAAAATATACTATTTAGAAATAAAGAATTAAAAATCAACCTTATTTACTCTAGTTAACATTACCAATCCAGCCCAATTGTACAAAACTTATACATGGCATGGTTTTGTATTCATTCTCACTTATGAGTAATAGGCCTCTTAATTGTTTGGCTTGCAATTAAAATTTACAAACATAGAATATATAATAGTCTTGTCTTGATTTCAGGACTGGCAGCATTTGCAGAAAGTGTAATGAGAAGCCAGCTGAAGTTGTCCTGAGATTGAAAGACCCCTATTGCAGGTACATATTGAAATTTAATTAACTCTGGCAAATAATAATAATTTAGAAAGAAAATCTATCAATGATTCAATTCTATTTGAATTATTGATTTAAATTGGATTTATTGTTCCATTTTCTTCAAAATCGATTTTGAATCTTGGCTAGATGAGTGTCAAGTATAGAAGTCAGCAACCTCCGCCCACCTTTATTTTACTTTGCCTGCAAAGGATTTATAAAATAAACAATTATTGTGTTCATAAAAATAGATTAATATCTAATTATCATATGAGAAATATAAAGTTGATATTTTTTAATCAATATGTTTTTTTTAATTGGCCCACCAATTTTTGTAAAACCCATATGGCCTGTCAAAAAGTCTGCCAACACCTTGTCTTGTACATCAAACTCTGATCCTTGAGGTCAAGGCTTGTTTCCCACCATCTGCGCAATGTGGTTTTTCATTCTGAATTCTATAGACACAACCATACTTTAGATCTGCTAAGTTGCAAAAGTATTCAATTTTGGGTAATCCATATTAAAAATAGACTTAACATTGTAACTTTTGTCCCTCCGACATGACTTTGTTGCAATTATGGTCGTGTCTTTAGAGCTGAGGTCTATTAAAAGATATATATTTTAATTGCCTATTTTATTAAACCCTTTTCTTAACTGTTTTAAGTTAATAGGGCCATGGAGCTTTAATTTAAATATTTAGTTTTTTTAGTGATTACATTCTAATACTATGGTAATCAACAGCTTAAGGTTTTGAGGGCTGAGGGTGAGAATGGTAAAATTATAAATGATAAATCTAGAGGCAAACTTCTTAGACTTCATGATCACCATTGACTGTACATAACAAAACCTACATATTTAATGATCAAGCTAAGTGGTTAAATGGTCAACTTAGTGGTTAGATATCGATTGTAATTTTAGCTCGGGCTGATAATAGCCCACCCTCACAATGTTTTCATTTTTTTATACTGCACAATATTTTTATTATGTTTCATAATAATTTACAGAAATATTTTTTATAGTTAATTAACACAGGGTCTTGAAGAATAATTTCAGTAAATTAAAAGTTATTATCACTATAGATATTAGATCTGAGTGTTAATAGAAGCTGCTTCCTGGCAGCCACTACTCACAAGTACCGAGCATCTCTAGGCAAGTCAAAACAGATGAAAGATGACACACACGTGCTGTTAGCTCACTCTGGCAGTCAGTCTAGTCTGGCGCTGCTGCATTTAGTTTGGACGGGACTTCAGGAAACTACTCACAAGCGTCACTTCTTCGACATTTCAGTTGTCTACATTGATGGTGGGCATTCTCGTTTCTACAAGCATTGATTGTAAAGTAAACTTATCAAGATTTTTTTTTTTAATTCTTCATTAGTTGTATCAGTATATTAATCTTGCATGAATAAAAATAGTATTTGGCTATTGGTTATTCAAATGTGCTGTTTGAAATATTTGGGAAATTATAACTTACTAAGAGATATTCACAATACTAAGAAATATTTTAAATAAATCATTAGGCACAATTTTACATACTTTCTCATATAATTGATTATAATCGAGAAAACATTTTTTTAAATTGGATACCAGCAAATAACACTTAAATAATTTATCTTAATGAAAGAACTTGTTATTTTGATAATCAAATGAAGCACTTTTAAAATATTAATTTTGAATAAAATAGTTAGTCTTTTTAAAAAATAACTCAAATTTTCAGTAAATTAACCTCAAATGACCCGTTTTGGTTGCTGCATGGTCCAAGCAGCTACTCTTGCGATAGACCAGACTGCCAATAACGGGGAGATTGTGGTTTGATCCTGGTTGAGTGTACTGAGTGTAGTTTTTCCTAAATGGTTTCCCACTCCCCATACAAATGCAGTTATACTTCCTCTAAAGTTTACCTTTATCATCCTTAACCCATTAACGTAGTTAGTACATAAGCGTATAATTTGAATGGTTAGTAAAATGAATTATAAAAAAATATCATGCATAACATTTCACATATTCACCAATGTTGAACGTGTTAAGTACATTTTCAAAATATTTTAATTTTTCAAAAATGAGTAATTATTTAACCACCCTTGAATCAATTTTATTAATAATAATGATGATCTTTATGAGGATGATAATAATTAATAAAAATGCTGATAAAGGTACATTTTTTCAAGTGTTTTATGTTTAAAAAAATATATTATTTCACTCATAACTAACCACAATAAAACCTGACCTTGTGTTTATCACACTCCTGCCACTTAATTTTCACACTTTTTTGCAACTTTCTGATAGTCATCTTTTTAAACTAGTAAACCTAAAATTTTGAAATTTTTTAATTACTTGCTTACTAGTTACTATCACATCCAACCTTAGTAATTTTTGTCTCGTCACCTTTCATTACTTATGTTGGACTAAATATTTTTTTTTTGGCTCAAATTTGTAAGTTACATCTTTCACTTCTAAAAATGTAGTAACCCTGTTTGTTTCTTTCAGAGGGAATTATATTTGGTCATTCAGTGAAACAGCGAAGCGCAACTTATGCTGCTGTTATGAATCAAGTCCACACTTTCCAGTTTTCCTTTTATGCAACTGCTTTGTCAAGGGTTTTGTGCGATAGCACAGAAAATACTTGCCTTTTAAATCCTGATCTTCCCTTGGAGGAGGAAGATGAGTTGGATTTGAAGCTATTGGCATTATTCAAGAATGTCACAAGCTTAACATCAAAAGAAGATTTACTTCTGAAACTAAGGTAAACTTTAAAAACAAAAATTATTATTGTATTTATCCATCTCTGGTCAGATATAGTCTGTACAATGGAATATATCTCCTGATATGGGCTAGAACAAGTTGTTAATTTCACTGATCTTTTTAGGTGTCAAATGTTATGGCTGCACCTTTGACAAATCACCTTTATTCAGATTTGAAAAAAAAAAAAAAAAAAATTGCAATCCTAATTACTGATGCTATTTTTTAGTGTGAAAAACAAATAAAAAATATTCCAAAAATGTCCTCACAGAACCCGAGATAGATGTGGTGGAGCACAATTTGAAAAACACTCGAGTAAAGCATCATTATCTTTTGCTCTAGTTTGTCGATGACTCAAAGGTTTAAATCCTGGCCAGGTGTATTGAGACTAAACAGACTCGCTTCGGTTCATTGTTTTAATTTTTATGACAAGCCTGCTTTATTCTACTAACATATGTTTTTGAAATATTTAATCCTACTTCTTTCTGGCTTTGTGCATAGTGATCTACTTCCAAAAGAGCATTGCCAATTTTCCTCGGTGAAAGATCTGCTATCTAACACATAACCTCAAAATGTTACAGGCTTGAATGCCAATAACTACAACAAAGAATCAATCATAGAATCAGGATAATTATATTAACAAATCTATATTGTTAACAAGGTGTCGCATACACCATTAAACACTATTTTGTTAAGTAAACATACTATTAACTGTTTTCTACAACCCTAACATTAGAATAACAGAGAAACAGCTGATGCTTATCAAGCTTGCCAACTT